>JAHZND010001955.1:0-22851 GCA_027744115.1 Acrocyrtus sp. NNG-2020
CTTGATCTGCATCACCATTCCTCATTCTTTACCCTTCATATTTTTGTTCTCTTTTCTCTCCTCTTCCCTTGTTTTCCTAGTACTGGATCGGTACAAGATTTTGGATTTTATAACGTGAAAATTACTTCTTTTCCCACCGCTTTAGTGAATCTAGTGTGTAAACGCAAGCGAGGCATAAGCTCGTGCATGTTCATCTTTTTTTGTTGTTGTAAACTCCGCGATCATGAAAAAGCCATTAGGTTATGGTCTTACTGCCTAGTGCGTTTTGAACACAAATCTGAGCTGAATAAAAAAGATGTTGGAAACTGAAACATGTGCCTTGAGTGTTCAAGAAGCATGGTAAGGATGCCATTATGAGTTGTACAACCGATTTACGGTATTATAATTATGTGTCTTAAGAGGAGGCTGGAAATCTAAGTAGGTTTGTGTGGTGTGTACCTCACTAAATTCTACCAAAAATGTTTTTCAGTTTATCCTGGAATATGATGTGACTCAAAGAAAGCCATGCAAGGAGGAGTACAAGTGTGTGTCGATTTTTAGATGGCGGGTTTATTTTTTCAGTATTATGTGAGCATAGGAACTCGACTTTTTGAAGAGGAGAGGAACAGTTAACATGCATATAGATTTCACGTGTACTCATGATGAGTAAGGTTGAGGTTGAGAAAAGGGCATGAGACGAGAGAAGAAGTAATATTCAAGCACCACACCACCATGCGTTGTCTTTCCGTTGTTGTGCAGTTTTTTGTAGAGGAGCAAAAAAACGACGTTCTTTGTCTACTTCTCCTTGAATCGGTCATGCACTTTTCAGCTCCTTCCTCTTTTCCTTCCACATATGGCTTGAAATTTTCTTTGAAAAATGAGCTCTTCTGATGTGGTGCCAAGTGGCAGAGCTACCGCTGCCACCAGCACTGGAAATTAGCTTGAACAATCGAAGATATGCTATATGAAATAGAAATGATGTGCGGTGGAAACCTTGCATGATGACTGGTAGTAATGAGCGTAGTGATGATGATGAGTGGACTGGTGGAGACGTTTTCATTTCTTATTTTTGTAGGGCTCAATGTACTTAGAATTGGGAGGCATATTGCGTCACTCCACATATATCTCTTTGTTTTAGACTCAGACATCAGCAAGAACTCATGTCGGCTCGGTTTTTATCAGAAATTATATGTATTTGTGATAAGAAAAAAGAGCACTGAACTAAAATGCGATTCTCCATAAGAACATCGCTTCTAAGAATAGACCAGGATGAAGGAAATTTAAAATTAGTTATTCAAATATCACAGCTTTATCTACTATCTGGTAATACATTTTTATAGGGACAGCTCATGCGAGTCATCGTATTTCCAAGAAAGGATACATTCTCTTAATATCCAGAAAAATTAAACGTGCCCACTTAAGCATAATTCCTTGTTTGTGCACTACTGGGTAAATTCTCTTTCTTTCTTAGGATCTTAATCAGTTAGCCTTGTGTAAATAGATTAGGATGAAATTGGAGTAGCTCATTTGAAGATTGGATTGGCCAACTTCTATAAATAAACTTTGCGAGTTTGTGATTTGGTAAACATTTTTTTAAACTGTAATAAAACGAATCAAGAAGGAGGTAGTAGTACTGTAGATTTGGAACAGTATGATTTCACTTATGAGACGATGGCGCTCGGCATAAATTTTTAGGCTACAGTTGTAAAGTGTTAAGTCTGGTGCTAATGTTCGTGATAACATCTTTAAGGTTGAAAGATTAAAAATGATTATTTTATTTTTGAGCTAACAGCAAAAACTCCAACCAAGTACAGATTTTATGCATAAAGTTATGTCTATCATAATTTTTTCTTTAGCCTATCATTCATCGTCATATTTCATCATCGCGCATTCTTTTCGGCATTTGGGATTTATTTGTTTATTTAATTTCAGTGGTGCGTTCCAAAGTTCCAATTAAGCTCTGTTATGGCCATGAAGGCAGTAAACAACTTAAAGCTGTGGCACTCTGTTCCGTTATATTAGCAAACGGTAGTGTATTCTTCCCTAGCACTTAAAAATTAAACGGACGAATGAAAGTCAAACGCGAAACTTTCCAATACATATGCATGCAAGCAAACAAAAGAGGAGGATGAAATATTGTACCCCTTTTCTTTCATAAACGACCCAGCACATGTAACTCATTTGCATTGTGCAATTCGATTAAAATGGCAGTTGCCAGAAGGTATACAAAAGCGGATGAGAAACGGTAGCCGATTCTGTTATTTTGGGGTAGGGGATGAAATCCACCCTACGAAATGCGATTTGAATGCGACCCTATTCTACTCTCTCCACTCTCCATGCATGAGAAAAAGGGTACCATGTGTACACAATAACTGCTTCTAATGTTCCTTTTTATGTGAGCTGGAGCTCTGAATAGAATAAGGCATACGGGCATACGAATTTTCATAATGCATATAATCTTCAAGCTTGGAGTTGGAGTTGGAGCCCTCTTTTACGAGTCTAGTCGTCATGTACAGCCGTTGTGCCTAACTGTTCAGCTTCATTTTTATTTTGCCCTAAGCTGTTGTTGTTTTTGTGCGGAAGGAAAACGGAAGGGGAGCGTGAAGGGGATTCTTGCATTTTCTCCTCTCCGACTGTAGGGTAGAGGGACGCTTCTGAGGAGAGCTTACTTTAAAAGTCTGCAATCCCCCGGAAAGCACGCATATTACTCGGTGTACACGGCAGATAAGGGTGAGAAGGGAATGTTGTTGGGGGAATTCTAATTCTGAAAATTTTTGTGAAATCTAGGACGAACAAAAAGGAATTCAGGTTGGTCGTTTCTTTGTTCTCCGTTGCGTCTCACTCTTCTGTTACTGCTACGCCATGTGTGTACGAACTTCTCTTCGCTCAGCTCCATCATCATCGTAGCCGACGTCCTGTTGTTGTTTTGCCTGTTTTCATTCCATGCATGCACTAACGCAGCGAAAATCTACGAAAATACATAAACTATATTTTTTGATACACGCAATACGCATCCTATTGATCCTACATAAGTAGATATAGTCTAGCAGAAAAGGGATACTTTTGGAAGACAAAAGTGTACGTAAGTCTTGTTATTAGCAAAAACTGTATTGTGTGGCTTCCCCACAAATGCTGTTGTCTCGCTAGGGCATACCCGTTTGGATCATTTCACGTCTTACAATGTACCTTCATCCTCGTCCCCATTTACAAAAAAAGAGATTAAAACATTTTACAACAGGGGCACTCCTTCTGTGTACAGTTACACAACCACGGACTGCATACGTAGACACTGCTCTTTGTTCATAGAATCCCAATTTGACAATTTCTTTCAATTGACAGCATGCATGTATACATTACCTAGGTACTTGCAAAGTTGCAAGAAGCACCTGGTCCATACGAGCTCGGCTTACTCAAGTAGACACAAACAAGCGTTTTATTATTTAGAATGAGAAGTTGAAACGAAAACTGCATTTTCACTTTTTCATGACGCGACCATATTATCATGTACGTATCCTTTTTTTCCTTTTTAACTATTACCTAATAATGTTGTGCATGTACAAGAACAAAAGCTAAATGAAAGAAAGTAGAAAATGAGCTGTGTGTTTTCCCTCCTCTTCTCTAGCTGGGAATCACAAACACATTTTATCATGAAGTTAGATTGCACACGCGCTTTGTTTTTAATGTTGTTTTCCTTGAAAAAACTCACAGCCGAACCGTGTCATGATACTTGGATGTTATTATGATACCCCATTTGAGAATGAGAATGCGGCTGCGACCGCGGCGGCTTACAGTAAAAACATGATCGCGGACGATAACAAAAAGGACACAATCTAATGATAAGCTGATACGTATAGAGTAGAAAATCTAGACAAAAACATCATGCAAACAGGTACGCGTTGTTTCTATATGTGCATGGCACCTCCTCAAAAAAATAAAGACAAACAAGTTGTTTTTTTCATCAACTTTGCAAAATGAATTGGGTAAAAACAGCGTCAACTCTGAAGAAGAATAAAGGGATAACATGCTGCTGTCGATTTCACGAATCTGATTCATTTTTAACAGTGCATACAAGTCATACAGTCGCTCTGCCATAATCATTCATCAATTCTAATTTTGCTCATGTCGTATTTCTAGGCAGAAATAGTTTTTTTTCCTTTGATTAGAATTTGAATCTGAAACAATAATGATTATGCGATGTTGAAATTGAAATGATGTCAGATAATGCTTAAGTCAAGGAGGAAAGGACTTCTTTTGTTTTTGCTCAGTGTAGGCTTCAAATTTTGAAAGTTGCCTAAGTATAGACTCAACTGTGGTCTGGGAATTCAAATTGTGCGCAAAACTGTCAAAATGTTTCGGCTCTATTACATAAGCCATTTTTCTAAAAAAAATAATGAAATCAGCAATCAGCGCAAAAAGAGCTCTCTGGTAAAACAGTAAACTGCAATTACAATCACATACAAGGTAATTATTATTTTTGATATTTTTATGAAGAAGAACGAAAAAAAGCTGTTGGTTAAAAGTGGGAATGAGACTCACTGTCATTTCTCAACTTGCTCTCTATCATGTGAGACATGAGACTGTGAGAGATGGTGAGAGTGAGAAACAAACAGGTAGTTATAAACCCTGGGAGACAAGCGGACAAGTGGACCCTACAATTAGTCCTTTGCAAATTAATATATGTACATATCCATCGAATGCAATTTATGTGGCGCATTCTTCACTGCTCCCCACTTAAGGGAGTTTAGTAACCAATACATGTGCAGATTTGCTAAGGTTGAAAAAAGTGGCTGTGTTATAAATTATCAGCCAAGTCACTACAACTCAACAGGTGAAGACAAGATTATATCGAATGACTGAAATCCCATTAAATGAACTTTGAGAGCAGTAAGTTTTTTCTAACGTAAGTACATCTGCCGTGCTACTAAATGTAGCTTCATTTCTAGCTGGATTGCAATGAATTTTTTTAGAGTTCATCTTATCGTTAGGAAAATATCTTATCATGAGCAGCCCAGATCGTTATGTCTTTATGTAGTCTAGCGCACACCACCACAAAATGCATAAAATGACCTTGCCATTATCTGAATGTCAGGTATTATAATACTATGCTGATGAAGAGGCCTGTTTAGCGATCCAGTTTAGATATAAGAAGAGCTATTTGTATGTATTTTTTGCATTTGTTTGTAGAAAACCCCCCAAAAGCAGAGGGCTTGTCTGTTGTCTATATACAATAAAATTGCGTATTGTGCTATTCTTCTAAAAGCATCTTCTATGGTGCTGCTATCAATTCACACAAAATTTATTTTTACTAGGTATAGTGTACCGAGAATTAAGAGATCGTGGCAGAGCCATGAAATTTACGCCATCTGCTACATAATTCTTCCAGTAAAAAAATATTCAGCGGACTAGTACCACATTATATCGTACTTGCAAGTTGCAAATAATAAGTAATTTTAAGAATGAAATGGGAATCTTGTTTGCCCTGTTGTTGTAAATGCGATGATATGGTGGTGGTGGTGAGCGAGAAGCGATAAGATTATTTATAAGCACATGTTATTACTTCCTTCATAACTAATTACTTACGTAATGTTGCAAAGCAAAGGCAGAGTGGCAATTAATTTAAAAATATTAACATATTACATATTGGAATAATGAACAGTTTAGGCTGAAATCCATGAAGAAGGATGGGAATGGTTTGCAATGGCATTATTGTAATCTATGCGTTTGAGCAATTAAGAAAAGAACTTATATGAGCTTATTGATAGGATTATGGTTATGCCTTCAAAAAATAAGTTCTTAATCTCTCCATTTTTCTATATCCTGTGTCTACATTTTTATGATGATCAGTTATTTTAACTGGAGACGAAAGTCTGCGATTATGTCAATTTGCAATTTGCTCGTGTGGGAACGATTCTTCAGTCTGCTTGAGAAAATGTCCTATTAGTCCTTTCCGTTGTAAGCTGCTCAGCAGCTATAAGATTATCCGCTTCATACTCTAAAAACACTCAAAGCAAATAAATAAAAGTAAACTGAATAGTTTTCAACCGACAGAGATTTTTTCTTGAGACAAGCCTTTTTACTCAACTATACAGGCGAACTTGACAGAATTGCTCACAAAATCGACCATATCATTGCAGGATATGTACCTACACCAAAAAGATTTCCAGTGGGATATGAGACTTGCAAAGCAAAAAATATTACAGCTTACAGTGTTACTGTTTGGACTTGTGGAAGTACAACATCCCCTTTGGCATCCACTGGAAAACCTCAGAAGACGTGCTTATGAAATTGGTGGTGATGGTGTATGGACAGACGAAAAAGGAGCTTGATGAATGTGGGTCACCTTGTGAAAATGGCTAATGAAAATGGTGGCAGAGCTATTAGACATCAAGTTCATGCAATAAAACAATGAAACCATGCACAAATAGTGGTATAGCCAAACGAAGCGGAAGTCGCGCCATCAAAGTAAAATGTACTTTCAGATTTTTATCATCATTTGGTAACTATAAAAATTAAAATGCATGCTACTCATTCTAAAAAAACTTGCTGGTAAATTTGGGGAGAAGCAGCACTTTTAGCTATTTCCTTTATAATAAAATTAACTGACTCTTTTCATCGTCCCTTTGTCCCGCAAATGGCAAATAATATAAAACTTGAAGCAGAAATAGAGGTCATGGCCAGAGCTTTTCCTTTGAACGAGGGAAAAATTCAGATTTATGACTTAGAAATCGGTGCTTTTATTTAAGTAAAAAGTGCATCTCATAGTCTGTCCATTTTACTTTGAGCGTATGCATTTTGCCTCCAAAAAGAAGTTCCAGGAAAAATGCCAAAGGCAAGACACATGTTTTTGAAAAACGGCTGTAATAAACAGGAAAAGAGAGTCTTTAAGAATTCTTGAAGACAGGGCGGGCTTCATCTTATGGTTCATATAATTACCCAGTCTATTTATAAAGCTGAAAGATTTTGTGCGCCTTGATACAGTACAGAAACTGAACAAAATTTTACACAATAACAGAATAGAGCATACCAAAAACCCAAGGTACAAAAATGCGTCTTCCTTTCCTACCTTCATTCCAAAACACAAAAAATGCTAAAGAAGCAATTACGGAGCATCTTTACATTATTGCATCCCTGGTATCCTTTCAGGTTTCACTTTCATCCATTGAAGTCCCTTTTCTGATCACTTTTTTGGAGGGATTTTGACAAAGATATGTTTTTGAAAGAAAATAAAATCTGTCCAGTTTTCTGTGCGTTGAGTGTTCATACATAACAATATGGCCTTGCCTTCTTTTCCTGATAGGATGATGTGAGTACACTGCCGTAATACATGCACATCATACTTAAAAGATTCAGAAAAACATACATCTCTCATCTCTCCCCTCTGGTATTTCATGTTCCTTTCATCTTTCCCTTTTCCCATCTCTTTTTCCCTTGCATGAGAAAAAAAATCACGAGCAAACGATTGGGACGGGTGGAATTATATTGACAAAAGGAGAGAACGGTTGATTTTTTTGCTGAAGATGACGGCAAAAATATGAAAAAGGAAAAACGGGGGGTGAAAAGTGTTTTTTCCTGTGATTACAATTTTGGATTGCTTTGCCCCTGGTACGAATGACTACAGAACAATCTCAACAGAGAATTTATGGCCGATGCGATATGTACAGTATTAATAGTGATGATGATTATAGTTCGCAATGGCGATATTTTTTTTACATGGTGCGTTGACGCAGTACTTTTAATAGCGCTTAGCTTAGCATTTATTTATGCATTCATAAAGGGAAAGTTTAGGGAAGCACGAAGTGAGCTGCACAGGGTTCGATTTTTCCCCCAGCTCATGACAAATTTTAACAAAGAAAAATCATCATCATCATCATCACTATAACCATCGTCTAAAACCAAAGGCACTGTGGGAATGGTAAATGGTTGGGTTCATGGACACTCTCTGGAGGAGGGGAAGAGTTCAGAAAAAATAGGAGAATGGACAAAAGTTTATAACTTGGCGAAAAAGGGAAAAAATTACATTGGATTCATGGAACGAAGTACGCGAGTATGAGTACGAGGTACATTTTTTTGTTTGGTGTTTAGGAATGAATAGGGGTAACATAAAGTCGACGAAGTATGGGATTTGGATGATTGTCCCACTGACATTATATTTTTCATAAGAACCGAAATAAGGAAAATTATACATTTCCGTGCATCCAGCTTTCATTCTTGGTATTTTGTACTGTATGAATTTGTGATTTGCTCTCTGTATCTGAAGCGTACATCCAAGTGGGAGCTTATAGCTGCAGAGATGTACAAAGAGTGGATGCTGACAGGATGGCTTTTGTGGTAACGGACAAAAGTTCCCGCAGATTCTTAGCAGGTCATGCTAGCAAAGTCACTGTTACTAATAATGGGCGCATCTTCAGAAAAGTTCATGTTCAGCAAGTATATAGAGCCTAGCTATGAATGAGTAGTTAAAACAAGTTTAAAAAAATTTAAATTTTAATGCGATAGCTCTGATTCATCAAGAAAACATGCGGTTTGAGGAAATTGCCCTTTGAAAATTGGATTAGTTGTACCAGCAATAGCAATAATAGTCTCTGCAAATTGCAGCGGAATTTGTGAGAAGATATAAAAGAGACGCAGAGAACGGGTAGCCTTTGTTTATCTCTCTGCATGTAATCATTTCTCAAGGATTTCTTGGAATTCAGGGGACGGTCAAGGTTATTTAGTAATTTATTGCTATCAACGAGCCGTGACGAACAATTTCTATGATTTGTACCCTTTTAAGATTTGGAAGTAGACGAGGGCTTGAATAAATTATTTTAGGAGGGAACCTATGGGAAAATGAAGAATTTCTGCATTACGCAATCCTTGATTAAATTGGACCCTAGTCGATTAAGAGTAATTTTTGCCGATAATTTTGTTACTGACCACTTTTCTACTCGAGATAAGAACTTTCAAGGCTGCTCGTGAATACGAAAACCGTTTTGGAAGGAAAACATTTTCAGTTTGGCAAGTACAAAAGGGTACAGGGTACCAATCATGAGACACGAACCTCTAACCTCTTTCAGTTTTGGCCCTCGGGATAGTAAGCTGAAGCTAGATAGTAGATACTGCAAAGTAATTTAGAATTTTTTAAGAGCCAACATGTTTCAACAAAACTGGATTCATAAAAGAATGTCATTGATCCTTTCCTTTGCGCATATTGCCAATCCCAAGTGTTTCTCCAAATGAATTGATGTAGGGACAGGGACACGTGCCAATTTATTTAACAGTTTAAATTTTATTCCTATGAATGACGCAATAATTGCAAATGGTGGTGTAGGTAATTGCCACATAGATTTTCCCGACAGCATTGTAGCAGTATCGACTCATCCGAATTGATCCAACAAATGGTAAAGCAGTAGCGCGTCGTCAACATCGATTACTTACACATAATTTTATGCGAATGAGACCGGTGTTAATGTTATAGCTGCTACTTCTGAACTATCAGTTCAAAGAATACAAGAGTTAAAAAATGACAAAAACGGCTAACTGTGTGATCATGCCGGTGGCCTGTTCATTGACTCATGCTGCTGAGAATAGCAGGTGAGCAAGCTCTGTGAGTGAGTGAGCACATGTGGCTATCGAGCGTAGGTATTTTGTACAAAGAATGTTTTTTGTAGATAACCCGAAACATGGCTTGATTCAGTAAACAGCAAATTCGTAATTTACTTCTTCCGCAACGGCCATACAATGTACAAGTAATCCAAATAGGAAACGATGACATAGACCTAGACCGGACAACAGATGTACCTATTTGAATTTCGATTTATTAAGCCGTGCCCTGAGTGCACCGCCAGCTGTATAGAATTTAATTTTTCCACTGTTCCGTACACATTGGTTTCGCTGTATTATCAGCGTTCAGTTGTACTAAGGAAAATGCGAAAAGTAGCAATTTGGGAAATCAGCAGAGTCATCATGCCACTACTGGCAGCTTAAAAATTGTGAGTTGGGGTAATGCTAATTCTTTACAGAAAGAATGAGCTGGCACTGTAATTGAGAGTACAAACAAGTTACCGCAACAGCAGCGTAGAAAAATGCAAAATGTATTTGTAACGGAGAAAGGAGTGAACCAGACTGCTCGCGAAAACGTAATCATGATCATTTACTTATAAAGTTGAAATGTGGCTAAATTTTGTATGAGTAACTGAGAGAAGGTATCATGCCCTTTCGTGCAGCACACTTCCCTGGGCTTTTCTGCTTGCTCATTTTCGTTCTGCTCTCTTGTCAATGGCCTTCTCGGAATTTCCTTTGTCTCATGCTTCAGCTCAAGACATTTTCAAGTGCATTTTCTGCACTTCGGAGAACCGGCTTTTTTACTTCGGAATCCAGGAAGGGAGGGAAAGCAAGCATGAAAAGGTACCATCGACTTCAACACTTCACTCGAAATGCTACTCGTTTTCACTTTTAATGATTCCAGTGCTGAAAGTTGCAAGTAAAAAGTTGGTAAAAATATTTCACGTGAAATGGGTCTCGATTATTTCTTATTTTACTTGGAAAAACAAGCAATTTCCCTGCTTTATTCTGCAGTTGAAATAAACCTGACAGCTTTCCTTTCAGTTCATGCAACGTAGGTATAAAATAAAGAAAATTCGTTACTCGAGAAGACGTTATTCAGGGTAACACTAGTAGTTCTCCAACTTCAGGACTGTAGACACTAGATATCTGCATCATATAAAAAAGTAAAGCCATTTTCGCATGGTAGGATTGCTATAGCTTATGTGTGTGACTGTGGAAGAGGAAGAGCTGAATGATGAGAAAAGTAAAATGTCTGTGAAAAGTCGATTCCTGGAATTAATTAGAAAATGTAAGCCTCACAACCTATCTTCTTATTAGTTTTGAGCTTCTCTACTTTCCAGATTACAGTCAAGTCTACGCACACTGAAACTCTGTCTGCAAAAATTATATACTTTTCCTTCCCATCTCGTAGACAGTTTTTCTTACTAGAAAGTCATCCCATATAGTTCATTCTGCTTTTAGCCAAATACAATTTGCAGGAACAGAAGATGTTTCAATTAACTTTTAATTTTTATGAGATAACTTTACATTTTGAGGTATAGAATGTCAAAAATGCGAAGTATTTGGGCTCCTTCATAGTGCACATTTTGAGTACACAACTCGAGAAGAAAAGAAAGGGAAGATGTTGGCTGGCTGATATAGCCATTCTCATTCGCCACACTTTTTTACTACGTAATAATGTGTAATAAGCAGTATGACTTTTGTGAGAAAAACATCCTAGAGAAATCAGTGCTTGCTGTTCCTCCTCCGTTTTCTTAGAAATGTGCCTTCTTCAGTAATCAGCCATCCATTCCGTCAAGGTCTCTCTAGTTCAAGCATCTGACCTAGCAACACATTGGCGAAATTGAAGTTATGAAAGATTCTTTGTTAGACTCGTCGTAAGTTGTAAGTGCACTGGAAGTGCTAATGGCTATGCGCTTTATGACACGCCGCTGCTCCTGCTTACCGCACAAATCTCTTTGTGCACACGTACCTCTTTTACAGGGAGTGACAAAATAAAGTTTTACTTTTTTGAAGGCCTTGCCTCCCTTCAAGCACTATGTATCCTTGCTCCATCCACCATTTCCACAAGCAAACCCTTCACCACTTTGTCCTTCATCCGGAGCACTCTCGTCCAATCAGTTCAATGCCATTTTCTGTGCCTTCATTCATTGTTTCCTAGATAGGCTTTCCGACCCGCGTTAATTATAATGCCAGTGCCAGCATTCATGGCAGCGTCAAGCTTATGAATCCTAACAAAAAAATGTGCGTAAAGGAGCGATTTCCCCGAAACAAATGGAAAGTTTCACCAACTCTCTGGGTTTTCGCTCCCTCCTCTGTTGTATTTTTTTCTATTAAATTATTATAACCCCATTCGGATTTTTGCTTTTATCCCTAAAAGCATCTGCTTCGGCTTCGCTGAATGAATGTCTTTGTGTTAATCACATGCAACTTTTTATCCCTTACTCGTAACCGATAAAACCAACATTGCACGTACAGAAAATCTTTTTTATGTGTAAGTAATATAAAAAAAATCATTTGCGCTCCATAACAAATTGTATTTTAAGCAATTTTTTAAAACTTTAGTATGCTGTCTATCCAAGTTGCATAATAATTCTCTACGCTGCCAGCTGCAAAGTATTTAAGTCTAATAAGGGTTTGAGTTGAGACCTTCGAGTTTTATTACCCACCACATGAGCTCTGGTCCGTTGACGGATGTACTGATACTCTAATGCTTGTTTAAATTGCAATAATTTGAAAACGTAAATCGTTTAAAAAGGATTAAAAGGTATTACGCAAGCATAAGTAGAGACTATGATTTTGTTGAACGATGGATCGGAAAGTTTTCTGAATTCTCGTCCACAACAGATTTGAAGACTGAACATATTTGTAATATCATTTTAATAGCGTCCATATTTTAGAGAGTAAATGCAATTACATTTTAAAACAAATATCACTTTAATTTTAAACGTGACACCAAGCAAAATTCATAAAATATTATGTGCATATATCTTCTCTGTGATTTTCTGCGCATAGCTTCTCAATATTGAATTTAATTATTTTGCCTTTCAAGTCCAAGTCCCAAATATAACTTGGGCTGAAAATGTATCGCACGTCAGCGATGGTAGCGAACGAGTGCACATTAACTCCGTTGACTTTCTCATCCCATCAAGCTGTTTAATAGGTCAAAGATTAGTAATTGTTGCGACTGTCACGTAAAATAGCAATCAAATTTTTGTTCTGTGTAGATGGAACGGAAGTAATAACTTGTCTTCGATCGGCCACAGAAGCTATATAATTTTAGCTTTGTGCATTTCACGTTTATTAATAGTAATGTTCAAGCAGCAGAGTAATTTACAATGCATAATACCGCATAATTATATAAAGTACCAAGCGATGATGTATTGTCCATACAGTAAGGAATTAATTTTTAAAAAGACGACTCAAACTTGCAAAGACCAAACCATCAAACCACCTCATTTGATTCCAATAATTGCCAACTACTGCAGTCCACAAGAAACGGAACTCTGAAGCATTTTCTCTACTTTCAAAGATAGTATAATATCTTGGCAAGAAATAAAACGAGTTAGACTAACATTGAAAATTAAAAATAGAAAAAATGTTTGCGCAATAAGGATGTTTGGATAGTTGTTAAATTACAGAGGAATTTTTATCGTAAGGATTTTGCTGTTACATATATAGAGCATTTTTCTGCTTCAGTTAGTTTTTTAGGACAACAAAGGACTCATGCCGGACTTAATTGTTCGCCATACAGATCTGGAAATAATTAAAGTGTAAGATATTATCCATTACATGCTAGCTTAGTTAGTGCTTTGTCTTTTAAGTTTGGTGAATTAAGTACCTGCATGAAAGCAGCTGCGACACACTCCACAAATTGTGAGTAGGTCTGACATTCCTTAACATCGATTCCTGAAGCTAAAACGGCAAATTAATATAAAGTAGATAGTTTGCGAGAAAAAACCAATATGAAGTATAAAGTTGTTGAACGGTTCACCGTACATTTTTCATCAACACAAGTGCCTATGCGTTCATCAGCTTCTTTTGCAATTTCAGCATCCAGCGTTGCATTTACTGTTGTGTAAATGTTGTCCTTAATAGGAGTTCCAGAGTCATCTATCATTCCCTGCTTTTGCAATATGCACTTGCCTATGCACTATAGTAAGCGAAAAATCATTATAAAATAACTATAAATCACAAATCCCAACCATTAACCTAACCATTTGTATTTATATTGGAAATGGCAAATATATATGGCAATGGTAAATATTTTAAAGTGCTGAAAAAGCTTACCCCGATACTTTCCTTTGGTATTTCTGCCATGCTTTTGCCCTCTGCACTGAACTCTTTCAAACAATCTCCCATCACTTGTAATTCTTCCTGAGTTAGCTTTGTTTCCTTCCCTCTGCATTTCGGCTGCCTGAACGCTTCTGACTGCGAGTAATTACATATTGAGGAAATTTTTATGTCTTTTTAGTTCTATTGATATATTTACCTAGGTATATACTAACTTATTACTACCTGAGCCAACAAATAGGAGCCCAAAACTACTGAGTAAACCAAAACAATTTTAGAAAACATTTTCAATTCCTGAAAATAATCCTTGCTAGGGGAAGCCAAAAGATTTTTTCAGATGGTTAGAGTAATATTTTATAATAGTTTTAAAACTGGCATAAGGAACGACTGTGTATTTTTTTTCCATCTCGCACCTTATTTATATAATATCCAAAAAATGGTCCCATTAACAGGTCATACTCCGCGAATTGTGACCTGCTACTAGCTAGTCACTAATTGGGTGGGATTTCGTAATATACAGATGCTTATTTCATTATTTGAGTAAAAAACGAAGTAATAGCGTCAACTTGGCCATCAAGCTTCCTGTTTATTTCATTAGGAAAATCCTTCTAATATTAAATNATTAGGAAAATCCTTCTAATATTAAATGACTTCCTATTTGACACGTTTAATATGTAGTGCACAATGTGGATCAATGCTATAAAAATCATACATTATCGTGGATAGCAATTCAGTTCTTTTGTTAAAAATTTTCATTTCTGCCGGAGATTTAATAATTAATCGGAAGAATTCACGGAACCTTAATTAGTAGACACTGCAAATATCACAGCAATTAAAAACGGACTGCTTTTAGACATCGCCCATCGCTCATTCACTCACACAGATACAATTTATCAAACGCTAGTCCTATACCCCAAATGCCTTCCAAAGTAACCAATAACCAAACCACGAAAGAAAGGTCATTAATGTCATGATCATGATTCACTGAAAAATGGAAGCTGCAGACTGCTAGCTAGTTTGCTTATAATTTTGAAGTGATGCTGTCTGGATTCTATGTTATGAAGGCATCTATGCAAAACTCCCGTGTAATGAGGATATCGGTAGGTAGTTCTTTATTAAAGGTTAGGCAGTTTGTGCGAATATGTTATAACGAGCTGGCCAATTTTAGAGCCTATCATCAGAGTCATGCTCACGCGTTCAAATTCAATCACGATATCATCGTGTATGTGTGAGAAAATGTTCAAAATAACCAGTATTTTGCAGCAACTTATGTATTGTTGGAAAATAGTGAAAATTTAACAATATATAATCACAGATATTCAATGGGTCAAAATTCAAAGTCAAGATCATTCATCAGTGCAGTTGGGCACATTATATTACGATTTGCAGCAAGGTTAGTTTTATTATTGCTGTACGATAATACTTTTGTAACAACTTTGCACTGGATATTATATTTTGTTTGTGAATTTGACGAATTTAATGCTGTGCAGTTTAAATCTTCTAAAGCTTACTGTTGCAAATAAGCCTTTGAGCAATAAAACTTGATATTTCAAAATAGATCTCTCCTTTGTCCATTAAATACGTTTATCTTCTGTACCCTCATCAGCCAGTCTCACATTAAACTTTGCATATCTGCAAAATAATCAAACAGTGTTAATTAATTTAGAGGCGTTAGTTATCAAGTAACACCTTTCCTAATGCAATATTACTACTTATTGGGTACTTACAACTTTGAAGGCGGTTATGACACACATCGCAAGTGGACCATAAGACAAACATTTTGGATCGCTTGAAGTCAAGTTGTTTCCTGAAAAATACGAACCCATATAATGTGTCAAATGAAATAAAATGCACAAACTTATTCTTATTCCTATGTATGTACAATTTGTAATGATAAAAATTTACCGAATTCATCGATACACTTTTCAGCAGCAGCCTTGTAAGCGTTCTTGGCATTGTCTGGAACTGCACCGTCAATGTCCTTTAAAATATTCTCCTTGTGAGCCTTTCCGTCAGCATCGACCTAAAAACAATAGAAATCATTTAGCAAAAGTGAGATTAAAGCCCCAAGGATTTCAAGTGGTAGCGCAAATTGGCCCGTACAAGACCCCCTTTCTCCATAATGCATTTAGAAAGGCAAGGGATTTTATCTGGAGTCATTTCTTCCATGGACTTCACTCCAACTTGCTCTCCACATTGCTTAAGAGCCTCAATTTTTTCGTCAGAAAGGGTAATGTCATGATCCTTGCACTGAAACGTTTTAGCTGACCTTACCTATAAAAAAACAATAAAACGGTATAGATTAGACGTAAAATTCTTATAAACCTTATAAACCGAAATATGATAACCATGATAAAAATACGGACTTACTAACGACGCTTGCAATACGACAAACAGGACGGCGAAGAGTGCACCCTTTGACTGAATTGAGGAAGCCATTTCACTTTCTGTACTGGAAATTATATTGAAAAAATAAATTCAGTCTTATCTAGAGTTGGAAGAGGATTATGCTCCTTTAGTGAGTAGGCTTGAAATGCACGTAGACAGAATCATCTTATCCAGTTTTATACGCTTGGCAAAATTCTTGCTACGTGAAGAAAATTAGATAGGCAACTTCCAAATAATTACCCATGAAAAGTGAAAATTTCGGGAGCAATTTTTAAAATGATAGATCATTACTCAATTGTAAGTGGTAATGTTAGAGTATCCGATAAATTCATAAGCAATGTGGTAGGGAAATACGTAGGTAAGTCTGTTTCTCTACATTTTCATGTTAAGCACGTAATTGTGTTCGACCTTCTAGGCATTGTAATTTGCGCTTTCATAATATGGCTTATCGTTATCACACATTTAAGTTCGGTTAACTCCCACAGCGAATCAAACTGAAAAATGCAGCACGATTACTTACGTTTATAAATTAGTACTTTCAGTTCTTTTTTGTGCCTGTGATATTACTTGCCTACTACCCCGTATTTTTAACTTTTACGAAAAAAAACGTGTGAATTATTATGGCTTAATTTGAGTCTTTTACTGAGCCGACCGTAAATAAGCGTTTGAATTGAAACGTACCAACAATTAGTGCAAATAATAAAACTCTGCTACTGTTATATATCCCATGATATTATCTAACACGAAACTTCAACATTTTAAGTTTTCTATCAAAGCTAGTTTTTCATCACTCTGTGTGATACAGCTTGCATGAATGTACTACTGCAGTTTAAATTGCTAAGTATATCCATTTCAAAAATATTCATATGCAGATGGATCAACAAAAATTTGCGGTTAAAGATTTTGGAAACTTTTATGTAAATTGAGAAATCTATTATTAACAGTGTAAGAAAATGTATTTTCAAATGGAAACACTACTATCGCATTGTTTTATGTCGTAGAGGATACCGCTTCATCTACGGAATAGTGGTTAATAAAAATATTGGATTACTATGTCTGGAAAGTCTAAAGGAGCAAACTAATATTTCTTAGTAATATCAAGTTGTTTTTTTCATATTTATGATTAAAAATGAGTTTTCCCCCTCAAAATCCATGCCACTTTAAACCCGTCGAACAAAATGATTAATTAATGAACCCGATAGTTTTGGATCTGGTCGTCTTGAATGCTACATGTAGCAGAGTCGTTTATAACCACTACAAAAAGACGATAAAGCTATAAATAAAAATTCCTAACAATACAGTTGAATTTCACCTTCTATCGTAACTATAAATGATATTCTGCCACTTAAATTTTAGTAGGGTAAAATAAGCTGACAGAGACTTTTATATTTTGTGAAACAGTTTTTTATTAGCGATATACATATTAACGCATTTTCGAATGGAAACCATAATAATAATATTATTATTATACTGTTATCATTTTCACTAACTCTAAAAAGAATCTGTACAAGAGTTTACATTTCACACTATGCACAAACTGCATACACCCCAACCTATAAACAGCGACTTGTTTTATCAAAGAGACACATTTTCTCTCTCTCGCACACTTTAAAAAGTACTCTTTACTCCTAGCCTAGTAAAAGTAAGTTATAATTATTTTATAACCGACGTGCGCGGCGAAAACGGATTCGCAAGAATTTACACTGATAATTTTTACCCCAATGTCAATTACGGGTTCCATTTGTGGAAGAGTGTTGAGAAGATGGCGAAAGAGGTATGGCGGGACCCCAAAGTCGTATTGTACCGTCATCTGATACTGATACCAACATTTCTGGTCTTACTGGATTCCACGAAACGCAATTCACAGTTCGGGAGTGACCGCTTAGCACGGCAATAGGCTTTTCCTTCTTTATATGCCATATGTACACTTTATTATCTACGAATTAAAAAAATCATAAACAATATAAATAAATTGAATTTCAATTAAAAGTCAAAATAAGTGAGTGGTATAATTATTGCTCCTTACCTTCTGAGCCTGAAGCAATAAAATTTTGATTGAGACCACCAAAGCACGAATGAATGGTATAAAATCCTTGAGTAAAAGTAAAAATTAAGTTAGGAATGTTTAGACTTAATAAAATGCTGTGTGAAATAAAGATGCTTAAATACAATACGATAACATACCTTGAGTAACCCCCTGAAATTTGCGAACTAGGCATCGATCCTCAAGGTCCCATAAATGAACTCCTTAAAAACAATGACATCCGTTAGATTTCACCTTTATTAGGTACTAGGTACCACTGCTTACACTTACTGTTTCTTGTTACATACATATATGAAATGATGCACTAACTCTTCCGAGGGTTTCTTTATATTATATTAGTATTTTCATGTCATGTAGACGTCAGCAGATTGCAATGAAATAAACTTGTCGAACTGTTTTAATACTCACCTTGAGTTGCAACATTTAACAGAGCTTGTCGATCACTTGTGTCAACAGTGAAACTCATAATCGCGTACTCCTCCTTTAAACTACAGAAACCAAACAATCCCCTTATTTTCCATTCACAATAAGATCTGAATTTTTAAAATTCTGTTAACAAGACTATGTAATATAACTCCTACATGTTATGGTCGGAGTTTTGCGTCCCAAAGACGTATCCCCTGATTCGATTATGTGTATCTGCGGCAAGGACCGTTTTCCCATCTTGTCTGTATCCTAGACTCTGAACTCTGACACCTTCCCAAGAATCCAAAACATTTCCATCCAAGTCCTATAAAAATATACATTAAGTATTACCACACCATAATTGGATCTAACTTTAGTTTAAAAGTCATTGCACTCATCATAGGCTTTGAGCACTTACACAGAGATAAAATTGACCTCTGGTGCCACCTGCAACAAACCGACGGGAGTCAGGATGCCATGCAGCAGACGTAAGGGAATCTTCGGGACCGGGTGCGATTTTAATTTGAAGATCTCCCGTTGTTGAATTATACACCCAAAGTTCTGGCGTATCTTCGGGCCCACAAACGAGTATATAATTAGAATCTGGACTCCAGGTAAGATATGAGGCTCCATACTGATGTCCATCTATTGTCTTACGATGAGTCAATCTTAACTCCGTCTGCGACAAACAGAACAAAATAAGTCAAAGGATGATACTTTAATTCGTTTTTTGCATTTCTTTAACTCATATTAGAGAGCACCTGCAGAACTATATTAAACAAAACAAACAAAATAACATATTGATATTACACACAGTTCCAGATATTTTATTGTTATAACTTCTACTGATTTTTCCTACAAATATTACCTAGTACCTACTAACTATATGTATAAATATTTCCCAACAACCACTTTCAAATGTAAGTGTCCAAAATAAACTCACAAGGTCTAACAGAACGCCAAATCTAAACTTGAATAATAAATGACGAATTTATGCTTTTAAAAGCAGCGCCTTACCTGTTGAAGGAAAAGAGTCCTTTGTGCAAACATGGTCAACAACGAGTGAAACTTCACTTTCAACTCTTGAATTGTGGTAAGGACATCTTTCTGTCTGCCAGTCTATGGCCTGCTTCAACAGCGCATCTCTGTATAGATCGAAATATCACTTATTATAAAACTTATTCAATTAGTCAGAATTAATTCAATCCACAAGTTTTTAGGCATCTTACAGTTCAGTGGTTAATATTATTATGTTTGTTGACTTACAATCGTCTGGGAGGCAGCATTACTGACGGAGGTAGAAACTGTTGTAATTGTTCCATCAAATGAACTCGAGACTCTTTCCCGTTCCAATTGGCTTGATCACGTACTTCCTCAGCTGTGGAGCACATGATATAAGTAGACAACTGGTGGACACGGCTAGTTTTGTGATTTAAAGGGGTCAACTCATATCGAAGAGTAGTCAATGCTTCAATGACTTTTCCATCTTCCTGTAAAGTAAAGACAAATAAATTGCGTCAACATAAGGAAAGGAGAGCTCTTCTAGCCCCACGGATATTTAAATGTACGGTTATCCATTTGTCCTGAATAAAAGATATATCTTACCAGAAGCTCTAAATATTTTTGTTCGAGCAGTAAGAATTGCATTTCCTGAAAATAAAGTTATCACAACACTTATTAGAATTTTTGTTCTATGTATATGGCTTTAGTATTAACGTACTTTGCAAAAAGTTGTAAAATTATCACATACAATTAGGGAATCAGGGTTTTCAAGCAAATTCTTCAGCTCTTGAAGGTCAGAATGGGCTTTACCCCATTCACCATTCATCACGTGACTTCGAAACTTTGCTGCCACCGGATGATCCATCCGACAGCCGGATTCATGCATAAGGGTTTCTGCACTTTTCCTAAACGAACAAATTAAAATGTATGTTAAATATGTTCAATGTCATATATGCATTTTAATGACATGCCCATTTTATTTGAAATTTAAAAACAACTTACGTAAGACCCATTGTAAGCAAGTGTTGTCCAATAATTCGGACAATATCCTCACTTGTTTTTGTTTCAGGGAAACTAGTGAGAGGCGAAACGCGTCTCTCCTCCTCGTCATGAACTCCATTTGTAACTCCATTAGTCTGTATTGGTGAATCACTTCCATTTTTAGCCTGAAAAACAATCATATCATAATTAGTAATTTCCAATACCACACCACAAAATGCTTCAAAACTCAGCTATTTCACATTGTAATTAAGAAATGAAATTAAAGCTCTGGAAAATCGATTATCCATTAATTGCCCAAATAAATCTAACTACGTTTGTACCATATTCATATCTATGACTATATACGATGTCAGGGAAGCTCCTTTATAGACCGTGACACGAAGAAACGCTACCTTCCATCACCAAAAACACCCTATGAAGACACACTACATGACAGAATCTAAATATCTCCCGAGTTTCGTATCACATTCATTATTTGATTACTCAATGACGACAAAATATAAAAACTCGTATAAAAATGTCTAAAAAATCAAAACAGAACAAAAAGAGCAATTTCTAGTTTAATTCACTATCACAAAATCACAATCATACGCCAATAAACCACGATAAAAAACAATGACCATAGAGCTTCTGTTGATTCGTTGAACTGCCAGATAAAATTACGACCTTTATCACTGCATAGACGCAAAATGTATTTAGGAGCAAATTACGCTTCGCGTCTGCTTTACCTACAACTGAGGAGGTTGACGATGATCAGATATCAGCCATTACATTGCATGAATACATGACTACAGTATACTACGCTGTCCTCGTATATGCCACCAAACACTAAAACACTAAACCAGGTGGATAATAATTTTTACGAGCAAAACCAAGAATAAATGTAATGCTCCCAAATAAGGAAGACGCATGTGTGCAGTGAACCAATCATACAAGAAAACTGCTTCGCACAACACTACAAATTCCAACCACTGCTAAAAAATATTGCAGCGTTGGATGAGATGAAGACGTGCTTAAAAATTACTACCTAAAAGCCAAGCCATTTCCAAAGTCATGTAGAAAAAAAATACTGGATGATTACATTATGCAACCTGCGGAGTACAGCACAAAGAAAAACACATTTTGCATTAGCAGTTAAACCCTTTGGCCTTCTCACATAGGTATACATATTCGCAAATCTCTGCTCTCAGGTGCAGAGGTGCAAGAGAGAGGTATATGAGCTGATGAGCCCCTCCTGGTTTGGTTAGTTTCATGTCCACAATTATTATCACGTATTTACTTAATTTTTTATGTAGTATATGATGATGTAGTCATGTAATAGGACGGGAATCAACAAAAACAAATAACTTTTTGGTTAGTTGGAAGCGTTTTGGCATCATCATGATTTCATGATGATCATCAATTTGTCTGCTAAGCATGTGAAGAATGGCAACAGCTGTAGCTGCTTGTGAATATGTACTGCGTAGTGCGTATTTAATATTTAACTCTTGCATCTGATCTTACAAAAATCTCTGCATAAATTCTGGATTAAGTGGGCGCTGCTCCATACTTTTCATACTCATTTTGTCAAAGTATGCATTACATAATATACTGCTGTAGGTGGCTAAGCCGCTTACAAAAAAGCCTATTAAATAGTGTGAAATGACATGGAAAATGATGCTATATGTCTAGGGTCTAATGTCTATTAGAAAACTAGCAGAATGCAATTTGAATAGAGTATAATTTCGGAGAATCGCGAATCGGCACGTGCAAGATCAAGTGAATTGGCAGTTAAACTATGCGGTGGAAATCGTTCAAATCAACTTTCAACTAATTAGTAGTGGTATTATAGAACTAAATGAACTAATGGCAATCCCGTGATTTTCTTTTGCAATACTTCCACTGCCACATTAAATGTCCTGCACTATACAGAGCTCTTAAATTCACACGATCGTACAACGCAAAACTTATTCGTTTAACGCCTACGCCTTTGTTCACCGAATTAACTAATCTTCTTATCAACTCGAACGTCTGCATATTCCATAGCAAACGCGGAGACACTAACAGCTGCTCAGCTTTTTGCATACCAAGCTACGGATGTAAATTACAATAGAAAGTTATAGTTAAATTTAACCAAGATTTGCTAACCTGTTGTGTCTGCATATTTTCGGTGCTGACTCTGGGTTTCTTCTTGGGGGGCGAGTTATCGGGGG
>JAHZND010001956.1:0-10440 GCA_027744115.1 Acrocyrtus sp. NNG-2020
GAATCAGTTGTTTACATACAAGTTCAAAACAATTTTTTTTGTCCACACTTTACCCACCCACGTCTGAAATTTTTCTTTGAAAAATATATAAGAAATTTTTTGGCTCTCGGAAATTTTTACAGTTGAAAATATCACTGATGACGAGCGACACATGTAATGACAATGACAGCCGTGGGGTAATTCCTCACCAAAAAATTTTACGATAGAAATGAATCCGCTAAAGCATGTCGTAATTACTACTTTGAAAAAGTTTTCATGCAAAAATTGTTCTCCTCAAATCTTCCCAAAATGTACAGAATACCCCGGACGGTATAAGAGACGCTGTAGCACTGAAAAAATTGTACTTTTTTTGCATTCTCATTTCTCGTGTTATGCACGTCCGACCTCCCCGTCACTGTGGTTTGTTTGTCGATCTGACTCTCCTCGTCTTTCAGTGTTTTTAGCTGCAAGCAAAATATCCTTTACGACTCACTTGATTTACCACTCTATAAAAAATACTACCGCACTGTATTTACCTCAGGTAACAGAGTTACAAACCACCACATATATATATTTTACCTTGCTCTGATGACATGAGGAATGCAATAATGCAGAAACACTTATATTTTGCTATATAAAAAGTTTTTTTGCGAGTGTACTCATTGCCAATAATAAGCGGTATGATCTTAAATGACGAAGACGAAGCGCATTTTTGCAAGGGTTTCCCATCTAGGTGATTGGTGATGGGGGACTTGCGTGGTGCAGCCGTATTAAAAAAGGTTTTTCTGAGTAGGGATTCCGGTAAAAATTAATTGTCATGCTTGTAAAGGGAAAGGAAAGGGCTCGTAGATAGTGAAGTGATTTATTAATGATGTCAGAACAGTAAAGTCATTTTTAAAGGCCGGAGCAGAAGAGTTGTACTCCTTTTTTATAGAAAAGTGTGTTAAGATGGGCGCGCTGAGTAAATGCAGGTATTTCAGCGAAGGATATGATGAGGTTGCTGCTGATGAGAGTGTCCCCTTTCATTTCAGATTTTATATGGAAGCAGTGAGCATCCGTTTAAAAAAAGTTGAAAAAAATAAAAGTGGAAAAATATAAGTTAGTAAGAAATGCCTGGTATTAAGTGTGGAGAGTGAAGGAGTGCAGAGCGTCGTAGTAGTGGGAATTGCTCTCGTGAGTTCTCACAGAATGACAATCGAAGGAGACACATCTTTAATTAGCCTTTTTGCTAAATGTTGGGAAGATTATGGCTAGCAAAATGTAAATACAAAATACAGCTTTGTTGATACTACTTCATTGCGTGGCTGACAATTGTCCGATGGAAATGAAATGATTGTAAAGGGGTGGAAATTTAAAGGTGTGAAGATAACAATTACATTTAAATCATTTTAAAGTGGAGATGAGCTTTTAGTTTACTGTTACAAAACATTTTTTCTGTAATCGTGAAAAGATAAGAATCAACTTTCAATTCCTCCCTAATTTTAAATCGCGCAAGCGTGAGCACGAAATGTGTAATTATTTCTTTAGAAAATTATGCAACAAAGTATAGAAAAGTTGTTCTCAATTGAATCAGAAAGGATAGTAGATATAAACCTTATGCAAATCTATTAAGTCCCGTTTCTGACTTATCACCTTAATTTTATTGTTTCTGCGTGCATTGTCAATCTTTGATTTTTCTATCGATTATAGTAATCGTTAACCGCGGACTAGTAACTTTTGCACTTTGCAAGTTGTTCGAATGCGC
The DNA here is from genome assembly GCA_027744115.1 of Acrocyrtus sp. NNG-2020. Classification (NCBI taxonomy): domain Eukaryota; kingdom Metazoa; phylum Arthropoda; class Collembola; order Entomobryomorpha; family Entomobryidae; genus Acrocyrtus; species Acrocyrtus sp. NNG-2020. The sequence continues at coordinate 1,724 of JAHZND010001956.1, forward strand.
AGTAAAATTATGCATAAAGTAAATTAAGTTACATTTCAAATAGTCATCTAGATATTTGACAATGCATTTACCCTGTTAGGCTTGCATTGTTATCCCAGTATAGTAATTGGTGTTTGCAGCTGCGCACGTAAAGACAAAAGAAGTTCGTGCTGGTGATCATCGTGGGAAATATTTTAAAGTTGGTCTAATGTCTAATGCAATAAAATTTAAAACAATGCACTTAATGCAGAAATATCAGAATGGCTGATGATGCACGCATGCCGTCGGTGCTGGGACTACTTCTGCTGATGACACGCTTACCTTAAACTTCTGCTTTTAACAAGGCAACAAACAGACAACAGCGCTTATTATTGTGCCGTAGGTTTAGAAAATAAAAATGCATTTCTGTTTATCATTTCAACAGACAAACGAATTATTTTAGCGGTGAATGGGTCGTCGCAAATCACAAGTGGCGCTGCTAATTCAATGTTGAAAAATACGGATTACAGGGCATCGCTCTACTTTTAAATTACGCTCAAAACATGTCATCATGCCCTGCAATAAAAGCAGCTGTGGCGCTCATTACATCGTTACGTAGCATCGAAGGAGAACAATTGAACTTGAAATCCTGAAACAGTTTAATCTAGATCGACATTTCCTCTCTGCTCCTTCTTGATTATCTAGTTCATAGATGGGTATACGTAGAATAAATTGAGGATTGTAATCAAGCTTGTCGTAATTCTATGGCTAGGGTTTGCATGCGTAATAGTATTCCTCCTACAACCGACATAATCCCTACCCTATATTTTACTTGCGTTTTGTACATATTTCGTAGCATTTAAAGTGCTATGCTTTATTTAAGTCCTCAAGTCTAGTCTAGAGATGATAATCTTTTTAGTCAATCTTTTCTAGACTTTTATCTAGTCAATTAAAATGCTAAAATACGAAGTGACCGGTAACATGAAATGCACCTAACCACAACTGACTTTAACTCATCTAAAATGTTACCCGTTATCAGAGATAGCTAACACCTACTTAGTTTAGACCTATTATATTTTTTATTTTAAAAATTAGCAGCGTTGAACTTAGTTTAATGTCACATTTGCGCAATGGGAAAAGATGATAGATGATATTCCAAATTCCCTTCCCAAGTTGTCAAATCAAGTAAACGTACATCTCTGCTGACTTCATGGATGACTTAGTTCAATGTCACATTTGCGCAATGGGAAAAGATGATAGATGATATTCCAAATTCCCTTCCCAAGTTGTCAAATCAAGTAAACGTACATCTCTGCTGACTTCATGGATGCTTAAGACAGCTTAAAAAATAGTTTCGTTTATTTAAAAATAATTGAAAATACTACGGCATTACATCACACATTCGGTTCTCATTATACTCATGTACATTTTGCAACACGAAACTCCTCTCTATGTAGATTAAACAAGTAAAAGATACAATCATTTAAACACTCTTGTACAGCTAACTAGCAAAGTTATAATTAAATACTTCTTAGAATACATATTTGCTTAGGGATATTGAATTATAATTATTTTTTGTCATCTCGTACCTGTCGATTCCATCCATCTCTCTTTAACTTATCATTAAAGGAATGGCATGAAAATAAAACTGTTAGGGTGATGTCATATGTTGCATTAAATAGTAAAATCAGTTTCGGGTTTATATATAGTTAAACTAAATTATATTCACTAATGCGTCATAAAAATGTACAATGGAGAGCGACCCCGCGGATTAGCACATGCCAGATAACAAACCAAAGACTAACATTGCCACTATTCCGACCCCGAAAGCAATAACGTGGGAAATGTTAATGTTTCTGGGGATATTGAAGTAGTGAAGATTTTTCAAGAATAAGTACAAAAACTGGAGCTTCAGCTCAGCGGATGCGTACGGAGGGTAACGAATTGCTGCAAAGTTCTCAGTGACGAAGGAGTAGTCCCTGACGAGAACTCCCTTTTTGTGCGTAAATGTATCGTACGAGTACTTCCCGTGGTATTTGCCCATGCCGGATTCGCCTACTCCTCCAAATGGCATTTCTTGCCCTAAAAACAAAAAGAGGATAAGTATCATTCATCATGAAGAAAGTTAACTTACTTCGGAATTAAATTAAAAATTGAGTTGTCATTAAAATCGTACATCCACACTGCAACATGACTTCATTCAAAGTCAGAGTTCCACTGGTGGTCCTCTCTGTAAACATTTTATTGACAACCTTATCCTGTGAAAACAAGTACAAGGACAGTGGCTTATCCTTTCTCGCATTCAAGTATTCAATACACTGCTCAGGTGAGTCGATCCTGACAATTGGCAAAATCGGCCCGAAGATTTCATCCTCCATTAGTACGTCAGTGTCCTTCACATCCACTACGACTGTGGGGGAAATCCACAGATCAGAAGAATCCGCATTGCCTCCAACAACAATTTGTCCTTTAGTGTTTTCAAGCAACTTTTTGATTCTGTTAAAATGATGAATGTTCACGATTCTGGTAATGTCAGGAGAGGACTGGTCGTCCTTTCCATACCACTCCAATAAAATTCGCTTAGCGCAAGCGACAAAGTCATCTTCGACTAAGCGAGAGCATAGGATGTAGTCTGGTGCGATGCAGCTTTGTCCATTATTGATCATTTTACCCCAGAGAATACGCTTAGTTGCTATTTCAATGTCGGCCGATTCGTGTAAATACAATGGGCTGAAAATAATTAATTAATTGTCCAATTAACTTGTCCAATTTTATTCACTTTGGAATTGGCCTTGTCCATTTTAAATTTGCATACCATTTCCCTCCAAGCTCTAATGTGACAGGGGTCAAATTCTCGGCAGCAGCACTCATAACTTTTCTCCCGATTCGAGAAGAGCATGTTGCAAAAATGTAGTCGAATTTTACCCTTAAAAGAGAGACAGCTTCTGGAACTCCTCCAAAAACGACTTTGTAACAGGTCTAAATAAAGTAATTTTTAATTAGTTATTTTAGTCTCCTTCCTCATTGAATAATTTCCTTTGGCACAATTTTATCACAGAAATTTTCATACCGTCGTGCCGATGATAAGCACCACACCGTACGGGTCATTTTGCATAAAAGCCCTGTCATTTGGGAGAAGCATGCAAGTTGGTAGCTTGTCGGGAACCATCCAGCCTTTCAGTTGACGAATAGCATCTGCCACTTCTACCTTCAGGGGAAGAAGTTCTCCAGCAGCTAAAAGTTTTTATTATTGAATAACCCATTTTACTCATTTTTATCTAAGAACAATAACAATACATCTAAATTGACATTAATTATTGACGTACATTCCATTTTGTGTCTTCGCAAATCCTTATGAAGAGCACGATCAATTTCCTCTGAATTTTCCTCGAGAAGCCTTTGTAAATTTTTCAATTGGTTCACTCTGAACTCGTACGGAAGCGTTTTTCCTTTTTTAAACGTATCACGAAGTTCATCCACCATCTAAATAGGTAAATATAAAATTGCATTAAATACTGTAGCTAATAGCCCATTACGTTTCAAACAATTTGGCAGAGTGAAGAAGATTGTTTTGCAAGATAGCGCTAATTATAATCTAGCATTCCAACATGGTTCAAAAGACCGTCCAAAAAAAATATTTCGTCATATAACATCCTCTCAAAAATTGATGATGCTAAATTGGAATAAAACTAGCACTTTCTGGGACTTGCTGCACATCCGTCGAGATCTGGGCTTTGTTTTTGTTTTCTTGACGCGGTTCGCTAGCTCGCGTAATAATATAGTTCTACCAGAATTGTATTCGCACTAGATCCCTCTTTTTTAAATCTACTCTTTTGTGCAAAACATTGCATTACACATTCGCGAATAAGCAATAGTAGTAAAGTAGTAAATGCCCTGCAATGTACTATCTGTTGTATGTAGATTCAAATGCAGCGAAGCAAGGTAATATTTCCCAAAAAGTCAAAAAATGAAAATTTAGTTTTTAAATGTAATGCTAACTTGTCATTACCCGTGTCTTACGACCGAGTCTGATTTCACCGATTACCGATATTAAAACAAGAGCAGCGAAGCAGGGTAATATTTCCCAAAAAGTCAAAAAATGAAAATTTAGTTTTTAAATGTAATGCTAACTTGTCATTACCCGTGTCTTACGACCGAGTCTGATTTCACCGATTACCGATATTAAAACAAGTTTTAAAGTGTGATATAAGCGTAAAATTATATGGCTTGGAATAAAGTGCACTGAGCTGAAAATTTTATTTTATAATTTAAGTAGTTTCATTTCATGAATCAAGTTCCAGCTAAACTATAAAACTTGAAATAATTAATATTTTATTTCAGAAATTTTTCTTTTACCTTCCCATAATTGGGAATCGGTCCATTGTTAGTTAAAGCGGTAGTGGTCTGCATTGTTGCTTCGTAGTATTTCAATCGAATTACAATAAAACTGAGAACAGGACTCCGGAAGAAATTTATTTCTCAAATCCGGCACAGTCACAACAACAATCAAATAACACCTCTCAAACTTTTATTGCTTCAAACTTCAGATAAAATTTGCGTATGACCAATTAAGCAACGGTGCCTTTTCCTCTACTTTTACGAACTGTCATAGCTCTCCTCCGCAGGAGCTACACAATGTCAATGAGACAAAGGCACACTAATCCTTCCATTTTTACTCCATTGCGAAAACTTTTTCATGCTTGTAGTCACCCTCGCCCAGCACACTCCTAGAATACGTTATTGCCTAATAATTAGCAGAACGAGCAAATATCACATACTGCAATTAGTGTAAGCAGTAGACATTAGACATTTTTGCTAACCCTCTCCGATTACTAACTAAGCACGAGCTTACATGCTGCATACAACTGACCAACTAAAACAGACATCTTGACACAGCCTGGCAGCATCATGTGGCATCCCACCACAGCTACAATTACCACTTATCAACATCCACCAAAAAATCTCAGCGCATTGTTGTTTTGTACTGAATTTTTGCGTCTATTTTTAGTCTGCCTTCTTCTCTCTATTCACTGGCACGAATACAACGCAGCTCTATTCATCCTAGCCTGCCTTAACTTTCCAAAAAAAATCCTGATATTGCAGTGCAGGCGCGTAAAACCCTTTACCTAAATAGAGCCTCTTCTTCGTTTAAGCCCTTTCAGCTTAAATATTCCACTCAACTTTAAAATGGCATAGTCATGCTGATTTCTAAGACCCTCATTATACCTAGCTACGCTGTACCCTCATCATCCCACATATTAACCAGCCTTCCCCTGCAACCACCTTACGCATAAAGATATAGGCACATCAACAATTGAATTGAACTGCAAAGGAAGTCACTGTTACTAGACGCTATACATAATCCGCATCGCCGGGCTTCAAAGGGCCTGAGCAGAGGAACCATTTTTATCATCATCAATCATTATTATTGTTGCAACAATCAGTATACAATATGTACGCGAAGAATCTACTCAATACATAAAACAGTACCGTTCATCAGGGAGCGCTGTGTTCATGTTCAATATTTATGGTTGAAGCAGACGCAGTTATCAAGTAGCTGAGAATAACGACTCAAGTCAAGTCTCTTCTAAAGATCTGCATTTACCGAATAATACCGAGAGCTAAAAATAATACTCTGACCTACAGCTACCGCTTACGAATCCGATTGCAATCTTTTGATTTGTAGCAGTACCCTTTCTGCCCTTTGAAAGATCTATTTATAGTCTTTAATAGAGAACAATGAAAAAGAAATGTGTAGGCACAGATATATATCCTTCTTATCCTATCATAGGCCTCCCTATTATATATCACCACCACTTTGCAGTTTTGTTATTTTTTATATATCTGTAACAATATTGCAAATTGCAATGCAATTTTGCCGCTTTGCAGTACTGCAATTTTATGCTGTTTGGTTTATAAATTGTTAGAAAAAGAGATGCCAATTTTTTACGCGACTAAACAACAAGCTTTGTGTTAAGCTAGCTTTAGTTTTAGGAGAATCAGCCGGTTTCTGAGATAAATGGGATATGGCAAAAGCTCGCAAAATCTGCGCTGTATCTAACCGTACATGGCTCCGAAAATACAGCGTTGCCCAACTCTTTTCGATGCCATTTATACCTCCACTTCAACCATATCATCAAGAGTGGGTAAAGACTGCAATTATTTCATTATCATTTCAGGGTACATAGCTGAACCCCCAAATCGTACCATTAGAAAATAAAAGCACTTTTGCCTTGTTAACGGCAAACATTTTTCATTCTACTCCATCTGCACTGTAAAAATTAGGCTCAAAGACGCAATAATATCCCCATACTCATAGTTAACATTTTTTTAGGATTCATAATGTTTACAATTTGCAATATTGCAATAATGCTTCTAACACAGCCATTGCTGTTTGCTGCATGATACAACAATGAATTTAAATGTTAAATCTTTAAATTGGCAACAGGTAAATAAGGATTAAAAATCTGCTTAGGTACTTATTTAACACTTGAAACTAAACGAATTTAGGTAAATTTATCCCTGAGCTATAAATATCGAATGAATTTGATTTGCTTTCTTTTGGAAGATGGTACTACTCCTTTTATTAAATGCTCCATCAAGATTATACGAAGTGGCACTTGGTTCCACTCGATTTCAAGTTAACAAACGTTGACTTTTTATTGCATAATCCACCATCTTGTCTAAAACGCCTTCTAATTTTGAGCTAGCAGCGAGTTCTGCGTGATACCCACGTACAATTATACACAGCTCGTTTAGCTGTTTTACTCAAGTCTCTGTCTCTACAAAACATGAGTTGTCCCAACCATTCGCACATGTCTTATGTGGTGAACCGTAAGTCAAATAAATCTGGTGAGGGATGATGATGATGATGATGATGAGTAACTTTGATTATAATAAATCTGCTTCTAATGTATTAATGCGTACTAAGCCCTATTATTGGGGCTATTATTATTTGTATGCATGCGTGCTCCCATACAATATTTTTATGCTCATTATAGAGCAAATTATTTCGCAATTTCGAGAAATTAAGTACCACTAAAATGGCAATGTACGACACACGCTAGGGCACACTCGCACACTTGACCATGAATTTAGTTTACAAAAGATTTCTCACATCTTCCAAGCTGAAAAATTAATTAGAATATTGATTGCATTTAGGTGTTCAGCGTTAATGGCTCTAGAAGAAACGCACTCTGTAACTTAAGATTATGCCAACTGTAGGCTTTACTAGTGGACGGTGACTTTAATAAAAAATGTCTTTATTCAATCTTAATTAATTATTATTCACTTTAGTTTTACTGTATTATGCCGGCGGCGGTGGTAGGCTTAGAGCTATTTTTTCCTACCAATAAATATGCAGCTCAATCTTCAATCTTCACGCAGGATGCTATCGTAGGTGGCATGCTTCAGTAAACTGTTGCAAGTGAATAGCTTCCACGTAGGACTTAGCTGATTGCTTCCAGATAGCAATCTCAAGTTCCCCAGCACATGCCCTTGACTAAACAATGACCGTGACATTGCTCATTCCCCAAAGCTGGGTAAATAATGAAGTATTATTACTTAAGACCTTATAAATTAATTTCATGGGGGAATAAAAATTTTTTTCTCTATAATGCGCGGATAATGTCAGCAAAAAACAGCAAATTAAATTAGTTTTTACCTGTTTACACAGCCGGAAGATGCTGAGATTTTAAATTCATTTTAAAAATTCCTCTGCTTTCACATGGCTCCAGCGGTTATACTTGGAGCTTTCATTTCTCTGACAATGTCAGCTTCTATAATTGATAGGTCTTTTCGTCTTTTCAAATTTTCATTAATATCTTTGACAGTGTTCAAATAATATGGGGTTTAAACTGTTATTGCATAATCAGCGAAAATACTTTGAAGCAGAGAAAATTTTTCAGTATATAAAGGCCGAAAGGTGGCTGGTAAGTGCATCCCAGAGCTACCTCAGCAGGTCCAGAGTGACAGACAATTCATTCTAAAACTCGTTGAATACGAAACTACTCTGCCTCAACATGCAGAAGCTTGCAGTTGTTCTCGTAGTCGCCTCCTTTGTGGCTTTCTCCTCCGCAGCAGTTAGGCCACAAACCAAGCTCTACTGGCATAACATTCCAATCAGGATCCCAGTTGCTCCAGCGGCACCTGCACCTGCTCCAGCTCCAGGTAATTTAAGGAACTTTTTTAAAGAAATTTCTGACAACCTTTTCGAAACATTTGAAAATACTTTGACAAAACGCTTCTACTTCCTGTAGCTCCTGCCCCAGCCCCTGAGCCAGCAACTGAAGCACCTGCTCCAGCACCTGCCCCAGCACCTGCCCCTGGACCCCAACTCAGGTTAGTTAATTATTCAGTTTTTTCATCAAAAATTATTTTAAAAAACAAATATCTAATATCAAATATATATAAATTTATAACTGATTGGTAAACACTTAACCGTCTTGCTCTAAAAGTATTGTGCCACTTGGACAACTTCTTTGCCAAATGCTGACTGGCATGTTCGGTAACAAATTCCAACAACCTGCACAAGGAACCGGAACCGAAGCACAGATGCACATCGTCCCTCTTGGACAAGCAATGGCTATGGTCCTTAGCGGACAAGCTATGTTTGGCTAAACAACAATGCCTTTCGCTCACCAATTTTGAAACATTTTCTTTTTCTCAATACGACTAGTCAACAACCGTGCCCGTAAATATCTTTCACATTAAAATAACTTTCAGTTTTAGTATAACTTAAATAGCAGCAATTTAAGCAT
>JAHZND010001957.1:0-19667 GCA_027744115.1 Acrocyrtus sp. NNG-2020
GCTGTCAGTGGAGAAAAATGGATTAATTATCTTAGTTCACCATTAGCATCAAGTTACCAATTTATTGTAGCGCAAACGCTGCTCTCTACTTCCTAACATACATATATCTTTTTTAGGGTAGAATAACAGATTACATAGGTAAACGCATATTATCCACTTCTTCAGGTAAGCTAAAAGGTAGGATATAAGCATGACCACGTACCCAATGTATCGCAATGTAATGGCAATCGAATAAAATTGTGATTTCTACATCTCTAATAAAATAATGGAAGGATGAGTTCTGTCAGCGCCAGGATATATTTTTTTGCCTCATATTCCATCTCTTAATTTGACTCTTATTTCAAAGAAGGAGAAGTAGGCAGAAGGTGGTTTCCACCTGGGTGGTAGACCCATGCAGGAGGTAAAGTAAAATTATTGAGGCCTGTACCGTTCAGAAAGGCAATTTTGTAGTAGGTCGTCCTCAGCCTTTATCTCCATTCCACTTCACAACATATTTGGAACTGTATCGTTGTCAGCGTAATAATGGGAAGAAATTGGTGGTAAATTAAAACGTGCATTCTGAAGTTGGATGGCGGAAGAAGCAAAAAACTACAGAAAACAAAACAACCTGCGCATTCCTGAATCCTGATGATGTTGACGATGATGGGACGATGTGATTCATGGGATTTGATGTAATCGACAGAAATGAGAGCTCTTGCAGGATTTCAGGAGAAGGCACATATATTTTTTTTGCTCGCTTGTTTGCTTGTGGGGAGCCGAAAAACCAGATTAGAGTAGGAGATAAAATAGCGTACATTGTTGATGGGCATGCAGCCGCGCTCTCCACTCCGTCACTAATCTCATCCTTGATTGTTATAAGTTGTCTCTGGTGACTGACTAACTTGTCCTGTTTTCTTTTGTCTTTTCCTATAAGGAAATATGCAATAGCTGCGAATGCTCACGTATTTATCTCGCTGCATTTTTTCCTCAAAATATGTATTCTCCCTGTCCCTTTTCTGATCATTCTACAAAAGTTAATTTCCTCAGTAAGAGCTCTCTCATTAGTTCACAAGTACATCCAGGTCATCTTCATTTTCAGGAATTTTTCCCGTTCCCTATCAGTAAAGAACACATTTTTTTACTAGATAAGATTCCAAAGATTCCACATCCTGTCATAAGGGAAATTATATTCAAAAGCAGAGATATCTTCTGCCCGTTATTAGCCATTGTCATTTTCCATTCGAGCATTTTTTTCATCAATCTTCGAAGGAATAAGTTATACTTGAACGGGTATTTATGGAGGTCAGTTAAGATCGGTATGCTACTCCCATTCCCATTCTGCCATAGGTTCATCAGCAGGTCAATTCCAAAAATGAAAGCTGATTAGTGTACACCTCGTACTACAGCGTTTTTCGCTCGGCCGCATGAATTTTCCGTTTCGAATCCTTCCTAAAAAATTGACAGTTATTCTTATACCATCATGCCTCATTATTACATTATTATTGTTACTGTCGTCATTATCAACTTCATGACAATAAAAAAGGGCCATAATGATGATGCCAAGGAAAAAGGAACCACACGCTGATGGGTATGATTTCAGTACGTCATTTTAAATTTTTTGTCGTTGTTGCTAACTTCATACATATTTTTTTAGAGAAAATATAGTAATGTGCATCTTTGCAAGGAAAGATAAAAAAAAGGACACTGTGAAGCTAGTTTATACTCTAAGGCTGGCATACTCTAAATGAAGGACCATTGTTGATCCTCCTCTTGATCTTGGGAGAGGAAAAAAAAGATATTGTCCTAATGGGATTCACTCTCTGCAATGAAATCTTCCCCAAAAGAAGAGACATTGTAGGTGAAAGTACATTGTTATGGGACCTCTCGCTGTGAGAAATCCTTAGTGGCTGTCTCTCTCGTTAAAAAGTAACCTGGCCCAAGAATAGAGTGGCCAGGGGAAGTTATTCCGTGAGACTGGTCACATCTCAAACAGCCTTCGAATAGGGATCGTTATAGATTTTTACTGCTTCTTTTGCATTATGCTGAGATTCCTCTGCCGTAAACTTAGCAGCTCAGAAAAAGGACGATAGAACGGAAGGTAATAAATACTTCCATTTTTCTCCTTTGGACAGCAGAGACAGAGTTGGAGGGTAAAAAAAGGAACAAAATAATGTTTTATGTACTCTCTCTCTCTCTCTACCTGCCTTCAAAACTCTATTGACAGACGAATGAAAAATGGTACAGTAGTAATATTTTTTTTATGATGAATGTCACAAAAAAATTATATAACGAGGACAATTGAGCCATGCCACTCGTAAATTGGGACTCATTCCGGAGTACATTATTAGCTAACAAATTTTCTTATCCCTTTCAAAAGTTCCAATTTTAAGGGACAATAGGGAAAATGCGCTCAATTAGGAATTAGAAAAAAATGGAAAGCCTGGTTGAAAAAAAAACCTCAAGCCTAATAAACTTCGATTGTACCCAATACCAAATAATGCTGTCCGTTCTTCGAAAAAAATATATCTTTACCTGCTCCAGAAAAAAATAATGTGAAAGCTGAGGGCTTCACCGCACACATACGCACTCCCCACACACGGTTTTTTTTAGCTCATCTTAATACTTTTAGGGAAAAAGCACTTTTAGCTGTTCATATTGAAAAAAAAAGAATGGAGTGAAACCGTAAAACTTCTTATTTTAACTCTCTAATCGGTTTGTTTGCAGATAAAAAAAACCTTTTTTCTCCTTTTTTCTGGGATTATATAGATTTTTTTTGTATAAAAAACTACTTTTCCCGCCGACTGTCTCCGCAAACATGCTCATATTTGTTATTGTTAGATGGATGAATGGCTGTAACTTTACATAACATGGAAGACGAATGGCACTTCCCAACACACACCATCTAAAGTGATGCATAACGCACATTGCATTGAGCTTGAGTTCTCCAGATAAACATTTTTGCTGGTGTGTTTTCTCTCACATTCTCTCGTTCGATGGGTGGATGGTTGAAAAAGAAAAAAAACGGTTGCATTATGGCCTGTCACCATTTTTTGTTTGTTTGTATGTATCTGTACGAGTGTGTATGTGCGTAACCGAAAGGAAGATTTCCGCAGCACACACACTTATACACATCCGACAAAAAAAAATTTCTAGTAAGTACTGTGTAATAACATGCAGTTACTCAACTACTCACTTCTTTTGCATTACATAATGTTCCATCCATCTATCTATTCCTCTCCAGGAGAAATGGGAGGAAGAAAAACACACAATTTTTTATCGTCCTAACAACATGTCAAAAAATGGAATCCGACATTTCCCATTCCTCTCTGTCTTTCCCTTTTCACTTCACTTTTTCCCATATCATCTACTTAAAAATTCGTATGAAATGATGAGCGCAAAAGCAATGGCCGAAGTAAAAAAAAAGATTTTTTTTGTAGCCAGAGCAAAGAGTGGGTAAGCGCCGGGAAGAGAGATGTGGGGACTACAATAAATGTGTGTAATGCTCTATTTAATTCCTTTTCCCCATTCATCCCGGAATCAATACGGTTTTCGGTGGAGGTTCCTGTTTTTTTAAAAAAGAGATGCTGCACGCCATGCATTATCCGAGTTTCTGATAAAAAATGAGCATTTTTGTCAATTACCATTACGACGGCGTAAAGATTAATTGACAATTATGTCCCGTTCCGTCTCCGCCAGAATTTCGGATCGCTCGATAAAAAATTGTGTTGTTTACGTTACAAGTCGTGCTTCCAAAATATTCCATGCCGCCGTCACCGCACCGAACAAGAGCCATATAGTGCTAATCAAATTGCATTCTATTACAGAATTGTGAGGATGCCTCTGTATATATATTTTTTTTCTTGATGGAAATCATTTTCGTTGTGTGTAAATTGAAAAAAATGAGAGTGAAAGATTCATGAAGGGGATCGAGAGAACTTCAGTGTGAAATGATATGGAAAGAATCGTCCAGTTTTACAGGACATTTCCTGGATATATATGTTAAGTACCATTATCCTCGTCGTCATCGCCGCTAGCAAGAGGGAAGTAGCAAGCTAACATAATAAGAAGCTCAGATCGCATCACTCTTTATGAGTACTTTACTTCCACAACTGAACACATTTACACAGCCACTTTTTCCATCCAACAACAAAACAGGAGAGCCGAGAGCCGAAGGAACAGTAAACAGAAGAGAGGTGAAGCGTAAGTGGAGTGGATGGAAATGGAGTGGAGATTTGAAGTGCTACTGCATGCTCCTCCTGTTACTTCTTTTTTAATACAAAAATGTGAGCTATTGCTGCTGCTGAGGATATATATGAGCGTATAGATGATATTGTATATTTATGCGTACTTCTTGCTCTTGCTGCAACAACCGAAGGAAGCAAGAGGAGCTACTGTTATTGTTCTCTCCCTCAATTTCCTAGATTGAGCATTGACGATGGTGGTGGTGGTGGTGTGGCAGTGGTGGTCGTGGTTGATGCAGTAATGGTGGTGGAGGAACAATTATTTCCAATTCTGAAAAATGGTTACCTGCTGTGAGGAGAGAAGAGCAGAAAATATGTTGTACATTTCATTGTGCCCAAAACCATTTCTAAGGATGGAGAGAAACATGCGTCCATTTTAACTAAAAACCATTTTTTACCACACGAAATGAAGTGTACTATTAGGATTTTCTAGGTAACGTTGCACCTCATGTTCACATAAGTAAATTACAGAGGATGATAATGATGATAGAACTGAGAGTGTGAATCTTGCGTTTTGTGAGTGGCTCTTTGAAGGAAAATGCACTTATCGTTTTCTGGTGCTTTTAGCAGAGAGCATATAGAAGTACAGGTTGAACAAAGTGCATTGTCAAAAAGAATGGCTTTGGAGAGTAGGAAAGAAAACACAACTGAACTGTTTGCCTACTTTCTGGAGTGAATTTAGGATTTTCATTAGAGGTGAAAATATGAAATTGTTTGCTTTGTAGAAGCATAGTGTAAAGGCTATAGCAGACGGAAACACATTCCGCTTTGAGCAATCGATTTTTAAAGTTTTATTTAAAAAGTGCAGTTTAAAGTCGATTTTTTTCTTTTACAATGGCTGAAAGGGATTTTCTTTTACTAGTAAATTTATTTTATTTTTTATTATATATACCAACTAGGTAAACTGGTGCATAGCTTCGGCAGATCGTACAAAGGGTTGGATGTTTACAAGGATTTTCTTATAATAGTAAATTTATTTTATTTTTTATTATATATACCAACTAGGTAAACTGGTGCATAGCTTCGGCAGATCGTACAAAGGGTTGGATGTTTACACAAGATATAAAAACTGCGCCGTGTACTGTCAAAATTAGCATTTGAAAATGATCCTTTTAGAGCAAAACTTGATACATTTTACTAGAATGAACCGATTTTATTCAAATAGTGTGGGAAAGTAACCACAAAAGATTAATCATATTGCCAATATAGAGTCGGAAAGCAGGGCAAGTATTCCGCCGTGTTTATTTTAAGCATTAGAGCGCTAGCTGAAAAAGAAGGGATGATTTCGGACGCTTTCAAATAATTAACACAGACAGACAAAAAAAACTTTTTACGGGAAGGTTCCATCTGAAAACCAATTTTTGTCTTGACTTTGAAAAAAAGGGATATACGTTCGGTTTCATTTTCATCTTTTTCCAACTTGAACCCATCCTATTTGTAAGGTTCAATTGACGCGGAACGGAGTCCTTTGAATCTGTTACGAAACTTGAGCAAAGATTTAAAGGCAAATCGTCTAGTCCGCCTGCCGACACAGTAAAACCCTACTCGTGTAACAGAATGCGCCTAAAACACCTAAATTAGTTCAAATATCTCATAAGGTACGGAATTCTCAACAGAGAAGTGTTTGCTCACAGGAGTCGTGCTCTTCCTTTCCTATTCCTATTTTTGTTATTTTACGCTATTCTTCTCTACCCCTCAGCGTCTGCTGCTCTAAGACACAAAGGCAATTCTCAAAAACGAAACAGTCTGGTGAGAAAGTCGCGACGACTAGAAAAAAAATACAGTTTTCTCTGTTCCATTCTCTCCCATCGATTAAATCGATCGATGCAGATTAGAACAATTAAAACATTTTTATTTAAGTTAAGAGCAAACCTCTATTCATTTTAGAGGGAGGGAATTTTAGCACAAGGGAATTTTCCCTCCTTCATTGTTAATTCGAAGAATAAATATTGACAAGGAGTTGTACGCTCTACTACATACTTAATTTTATCCTTTTACTGACTCCAGCTTTCCATCCAATATTTATACTAATAGCGCCGTAATTATATAAAGCTGTAGTGGAAGTAGGAAGGGGTAGGAAAAAAACTGAAAGTATAGCGCTTCCAAGCCCCACACCTCCACTCCAGCCTTGATGATTTTATGATGAGCATTTTCATCAACTATTCACCCACTGCGCTCCGTATCATTACGTGTTTATCACCAGTTCACCACTACTGTACACCCTGGGTTATCTTTTTTTTGAAAAGTCCTACTTTAAAAAGAACTCATTGCATGACGTGATAGCCAAACAGAGATTATTTCGCGGAGTAGCTCCTTTCTCCCCATCATTACATAATGATAAATGACATTTTCCTCTCATTTCTGTTTTTTATTGGCGCTCTTGCTACCACTTACCTTTCCGAGGTGAAGAATAATATAATTCCTGCGATGACTCTCACAAAACGCACCCGTTTTTATGTGCTACTATAGTAATAATGATGATGATCTCGAACTTTGAGCAGGGGGAAGCGCAACTTTCAGTTTTACTCTCTTTTTCGTAAGAAGCTACACAAATTTTTGCTGTAGCTAAAAAAAATGATAAATGGAAAATGGCATTATGTGAAGAAAAGGGTAAACAAACCGTAAAAACCGAGACGCGTGTATATGTGTTTACGCAAAGGCATAGGTAACCTGCATTAATATATATTTTTTTAACCCTTCTTCGTTTTCCCTAATTAAAATGGTGTGTGTGGTTGGGTACACAGAACAGCGTGGTAGCTCAACTTTTGCTTCAAGATATTTCGGCTGATTTCCCTGATTTATTTTAACTTGCTACTTGACTTGTCAGTTACTTATTAGTTATGCAAAAAAACACAAAAATATCTGCGAGTGACTACATTTTTAAGTTTATTGATGATGTAATGTCGTCAGCGTCATCGTCAGACAGTAGGAGAAAAAAAATATGCGGGGAAAGATCCAAAAGACTTTTTTTCCCATTTGTCACCTCATTCTATCCTTTCTGGCTGTGTGGTTTTGTTTGCCAAAAGCCAGTATAAAAAATTGTCATGTCATAACGCCGCTGTCCCATCTTAGTTCCCAATCAGAGAGAGCAAGAGATAATAGAGAAGAAGAAGAAGGCGCTACATGCACAGGAAAAATATAATTACTTTCCTCTCCAAAAAAAGAAAATTGGTGGTGTGGTGAGTAAGACGATGTGAAAAAATGTGCTAAGAAGCTCCCCTCTTTTTTTTCTAGTCTTCTCCCACAAAGAAAAAAGTTAGTAGTCGCGTATTATTTGCTTGAGCTGTCTCTTTGAGCAAATAAGAACAAGGGATTGGGAATGATGATGAGGATGATGGAAACAATAAATATACACATTACTAATGTTTCAGTCAAGGATATGTACAGCAATCCATCCTTTTAATCTGATTTTTGCATATTATACCGGTTTTTTTACTTTTCTCGCCGTCTGCCTCCCTTTGCCACAACAGAGTGTGGCTGAGCCAGAAGAAAGGATAAAAAAAGAGAATATTTGTCTGAAAAAAAAATTTTTTATACGATTTTTTTCTCTCTCTTTTTCTTCATCTGTCTGTTTTTGACGGGCTTCCCCTTGTAAAATATTGCTCACTGCTCTCATAAGCTATTTGTCACGTATATGCATAACATGAAAACCCCGTGTTTCCCTCTAGTTGCACTCTGTGTCTCACTTCACTTGCATCCCACTTTCACAAAACTATTATATCCCGTCTTGCTACTACATTAGACTCATGCATGTCATCATCCTCCCTCTCTCTCTACAATTTTTTTGTGCATGGAGAAACGCTAAAGAGAAAAAAAATTTTGCATGCGTCCAAAAACGCAGAGAAGATTTTTTTTATCTCGATAATATTTTTTACGATCATGATCCTGATGATGGTCATGCCACGCACACACAGCCCTAATAAATCTAACGCATATCAACATTAGTATGCATGCAACTGTAACTTCACCACCAACTACTTTTTCGTTCTTTTTTTTATTTTCCAAGCGTGATCAGTGATATTACCAAGGTATTTCGTGCCTTTTTCCTCCACTCAAGAAAATAAAAAGTTGAGTTTTCTGCTAGTAATGAAGATGCAATGTTGATGACACACCTTTCTTTAATTTTCCCTCGATTTTAAGAAAAAAAAGTATAATACTGTGAGCAGCTCTTTACAAAAACCTTGGATATGTGTTGTGTTGCGAGGGATAACAGGAATAAAAATGAATGCATGAATGCATACATAGCGTCATCATCATTCCTCATCTTCATAAACATTTTTATTATGATATTGTTATAAAAGTCATAAAATTATAATTTCATATTAAAAGTAGGAATGGTTCTGGTGTCACTACCTGAGCTACTGCGTTTAGCCAAATTGACTCACAGTTTTTTTTCTCTTCTTCTTCTTCGTCTTCTCCTGTCCACATTCTTACACGAAATGTGTGTTGGGTATGGGCTGCTGTGTGTGTAAGAGAAATAATAAAAAGGAGTCAGTTTTAATGCTGTCAGATATATATTTTTCTTTTTTTTTCGACGTGAGCACTATCCTCGTCATGAAAAGAGTTTATTTATTTTGCTCCTCTGTCCTGTGACAGTTTTTCGCTTTGCTGTAGGTCGCTCGACAGTAGTGTCCGTTTCTCATTATCATTCTCGGGCAAGACTGATGATGATGAGGTTAAGGATTATACTCTCATGAAAACGACTTAACTTGAAAGTGTCCAACAAGTGAAACTGAATACACAGTTTTGTGCAGCCACACTACTTCATACTCCAAAACGGCAGAGGTAGACATTCCATCACACCATACCAAGTTTTTATTGCAGTGGTGGTGGCTTCTCTTTCCCATACATTTCTCACGGCAACATACACCACAGAAGAAGAAAAAAAACGGCGAGCTAAATGAGTGTCCGCTTTGAATCGCCTTCGCCTTTTTGTGTGAGTGGCCAAAGCCAAGCCTTTTAAATATGATCGTCCTCGTTTCCCATTCACTTTGACATTTACACCTGAACTTAAGGCATATTTCCTCGCCGTCACCATAACTCATCTGGGGACTTAGCTTTTCAGGATTTGGGATCATTATCATCGTCAGCGTATATGTTGATTAGGAGGAGAATGAGAATGATGTATTTCATGCTGACAATAAGTATTATTTTGAAAAAAAAATATTAGGAAGGGGTAAGTGTACATTACTGAAAAAAGTAGGAAGAGCACGTAACACAGCGTAATGGCATAAACCTGCACAGCAGCATCAGCAGGTGTCCTTAATACTCATGTGCTTCATTTCACAAAGTTGAGCTCAGCCACCAAACACAAGCTCATCACACAACAGCCAAGCAAAAATTTTTATAAAGGATGAATGAAAACGCCACAAAATAATTCGAAAAAGAAGAAAGAAGCAGAATGCACATCCCGTCCTGAATGATATTAAGTCAGTGCCTCACCTTATTCCAGAAGAAAGAGGGAGAGGGAAAAAGATGATGGAGTCATCATCATAAAAAATATAGCACATGAAGAAGCTCAATTATCACACTTCCACGACGCTCCACCACCACCAACATCATTATCGTCATCATCACCACCATCACCTTAAAATTCTGAACCCTTTACCTACTCCTTTTTCCTTTTTCTGAATGTGTAATTCTCAGAATATAAAATAATGTGTGATACCACCAGTCCCAGGATTAGTTCTTGAAGATATTCCTTGATTAGAATATGTATCTGGTTACCTGCGAGTATTTGTAATTCTGAAATATACAAAACAGACATTTTAGATCACGTTACAGGTCACAATGGTATGCGATGCGTGTGGGCGGGATAGATATTTTTCTGGTTGTGTCTTTATAAAACTTTTTTTTTGAAGTTGTGAGTGCACAGCATATCCGGTTGTGGAGACTTGACTGTCTGTTCACTTTGAAAAATGTCAACGACTTTTTAAGTAACATTTAAGTTTGCTTAAAAGATGCTCCTTCCGTTATGCCAATTAAGAATTTAGTTAAAATATATTTTTTTATCAAAATGTCAAGCTGTACGGGGAAAACAAGAGGAAAAAGCTGAATGAGAATTCTTTTTATTTCTTGTGTCTTAGCGAAGAAAAGTGACATTTAAATTAATGGGCAAAATGTTTGCTGTGATAGTTTGAGCAAACTCGCATTCCTCTTTGCTCTCTCTCTCCTCCCAACTCATGATCTGTTCAGAGGCTGGTAATGATGGGAGGTAAGTAGGGTTAAAAAAGGAATTCCTGATTAATATTATTCAATAGAAAATGAATGAGTATTGCCAACATAACATCGTCGCCCTGCGTCACTGTCGCGAAATGAACTGCGCCATCTTCTCCCACCGTACACTTATTTAGGTATGCAAAGTAATTAACTTTGGATTGACAAGGATTGACGAGCAGTATTGCTTTGTTGTCTTCGACGACGTCGGTACAAAAGAAAACAAAAAAGTGGAGAGTTTTTAAGAAGGGAAAAACGAGCAGTCTTGCAGTAAAAGCTAAAAGACAGAGTGATGTGATCACGGTCACGCTATTGATTGAAGAGGCTGATGATGATGGTGGTGCGATGCCAAAACAAAAGAAAAAAATTGCAAGTCAAGGAAGTTATCTATTACTTAATGCATATTATTATGCATAACGTAATAGCAAGTAATTTTTTTTTCATAAAAAGTGGCGATAATAATGAGAGCAAAACTGGTAAAGGAGTAATAAAAGGTTGACAGCGCTTGCAGGAGTTGGAGAGGGTGACGGCTGGCTTCCTTTATTTTTTTGGCGCTTGTAATGAGATAAGATGAAAAAAAGGATGATGACATTGACAATGGCATTTTCGCCTTTTTATTGCAACTTTGCCTGACTCCCTCTACCCTGCAATGGAATGGACTTGGAATGGATAAGAGTATTTTAAGAAGGCGAGGGAATCATTATAATTTTTAATGTGCGCATTGTTAAAATTTTATTATTGTTATTAGGTGTTAGTGAGTTGACCATTGTTGCAAAGTTATTACATCTCCTCTTGTTCTACTTCCATTCATTTGTTAATACCATTATTGTTGTTATTACTGTATCATCGTAAATGCATTGTCATCCGCAGGATCGTCATTCTCATATATCCGTTTTGCTGGATTGGCTCGACTCACATGCATTTTTTAAAGAAAAGGTACATTAAAATGGAGAATGTGGCGAAGAAGAGGATTTTGATTTTAGCTTTCGGTGCTTGGTTAGTCACGATATAACAATGAGGATGACGAAGAGCACCAGCAGGGAAAAAAATAAGTCTTATTTTTGGGATTAGCATTTTCCCCCTTTGCACCTTGATATTTACCTTGCAAACTGACTCACTGATGGATTGGAGGAAATATGTGTGTGAGGGAAGGAGAGATTGACTAAATGAATGAGTGACGGACGAGAAGAGAAATGAATGGAAACAATAGTGTAGCTGTAATAATAATACATTGACATGGGTGTGGTCGCCCATTTCGAAGCTCATCAATCTCCATCCACCGTTCATTCTCTTTTTATACCTTCCTTCCTACCTTAACGAAAAATACGAAAGTAGTGAAGTAGTAAGGAAAAAAAACTTTTAAGATTTCTTTTTTTACACATCGTCCCTTTTTGCGTTGAGCTAGAACTGAAAAAAAAGAGGAGCAGTGCAGTAGTTTTTGGTAGTGGAAGAGAAGAGGATACTTACATGTACGTTTTTTTGCAAAGACAGGAAGATAGATTTGTACAAATTAAAGGAGGAAAGGAAGGAATATTTTAACCTCAGCTGGTAGCCTCAGAAAAAGCTCTCAACTTTCTTCAAGTTCCCCTTTCCCCACTCTGTCTTGATCCTTCCCTCTCCGCTTTCGGAGTGGATTGAATTGAATGAATGGATCTAGCAACATATCTACTTACAAAAATGATGAATTCCGGGTAAAATACGGAAATATATTTTTTGGAGAGAAAGAATAGAAGAAAAAAAATAACTTGCGTCTCCCTCCAATCACTTTTTTTCTACAGAATTCCTCATGTTACGCTCAAGGAAATTACGAAGTGAGTGACCCATGCATGTATCAAAAGAAAGAGGAAATGCTCAGAGTGAATCCATTCTTCACTGTTCTCTCGCAATTGAAGCGCTTCCAACATTTCAGGAGAAAAATGCATTGCTTATGCATCCAAAATGCAATGCAGATTGCCTCCTTCCCAAGATGGATCTTCTGGATTAAAGCATTTATGCACAAAACGTACTTTACTTCCACCTTACTAGTTTTCTTTCCATACAAAGATTTTTATTTTGGTAGGAGGGGAAAAAACTTTCAATGACTTGGATTTTTTCCGTCTTCCCTTTTTTCCCTTTATGCGTTATTGCTATTACTCCTTTTGAGATAAAAAAATATTTTCGTTGAAAATGTTGAAATGCATACAAGCTGGTTGTGGATAAGAGCGCATCTAAAGAAAAAAAGGAATTGAAACTTGAGAGGAATATGGCCGGACCCTTTTTTTCTTGAGAAAGATGAAGATGACGAGTAGGGGACGGCCCTTTTTCTCAATAATGAGGATGATGTGGACGGCTTAAAAGTTAAGTGGAAAAGGGAAAAAATATGTATATATAGCAGGGAAGTAAGTGGTGTATGGAAGTAGCATAGCGCTTAAAGGAAAAACAGAATTATTAGCTGGGTAGTGTTAAACTCTAGCAATTCTGACCTTCAAGTGGCTATTTTTTTCTTAGTCGTTCCCTTTTCTACTTCTCAAAAGCATATTAGTTCTGCTACCCTCTTGAGTAGTTTTAGTTTGGAATGTGCATCCGAAACGAATCCGCCAGTTTTGAAGTTGGAAAGGTATATACACGTTTTGTTTAAACAACACCTTCCTCCTTCCCATCCAAGAAGAAAAGGAACTCTCAACTTGGTTGTCGCATTTGTCTCGGAGGCCAACAAAAATGTCAAAGTGAAACCTATTTTTTTTTTCATTCGGAGAATTAGTGTAGTGAGTGAAGCATATTATTGCAGTGCCCAAATACCTACCAGGGTTTTCAAGGTAGATGATAATCATCATTGCACCACCTGGGCATCCTAAAATCTACAAAAACGAGCAAAAAAAACTTTTTTTTGTCACCTTTACAACTTCACATTGCGTAGACAAAGCCTTTGAAAAGATTTTTTTTTCGTCCTTATTTCAATTATAGCTTAGATGCGTGCAAAGGGGAAAAGGTGAGGGGACGAGCAAAGTCGTATAAATGCTTGAATTAAATGCATCTCGGCTACATGAGAAAACTTATGTGCTTATCAAGTCTTCCGTAAACAGCCGTAATATTCCATATAGCAGTAAATTCCCGTTAAGGGAGCCCCTCTCTCTGTCTTTCCTTTTCGGTTGTAAAGGCAAAATGGTATATAATGCCAGTCCTGTGCAGTGCACCACCACCACTGGCAATGAACAACAACACCGACAATTAGTGTTCCCCTCTCTTGTTACTCGCTCCAGGACAATTCTCACTAATCCTCTCTACAACTTTAACAATGGATAAAATATTTTAGACTTGACTGGCTCGCACTTCACAACTTGAAGTGAGAATGCGATATGAGTTGATGTACCTACACCTATCCCTCTGCTGCCCTTCTCTCTCTCTCTCTCTCTCCCTTTCCTATTATTCTAGTCAAGGGCCTCTTTTTTCAGCTAACGAAAAGGAATATTATTATCGTTATTATGCCCTAAGGCTACTCAAAAAAATATACGAATGGTTTGGATGACGTTTGACGTGAGCATTACTCAATAATGGTTTCTCACTTGAGAAAAAAGTGTGTTTCTGACTTGAGCAGAGCGCTGATACGATGGTTTCGCATTGGGCTTCTCAACCCAACATTAAAATTTCTGGATTGGGTAGAAAGCCTTCTTAATTTCACGGTTGCTATAGGTGTGAGAAAGAAATTCGACTCACAATCAGCGCTCGCACTGCTGGCCATACCTAACCCTCTGTTCTTTTTTTTTAAAAAAGTCTTTTTTAAAGATTAGTCTTTTTTTTTCTTCAGGAACTCTTCTTTAACTGAAGCATTTATACATACTTTGACCTTTTTGCACACCTGTGTAATTAATATTTTCTCTTGAGTTTCATTCCAAGCATGCGTGTAAAGAATTTACGAGTTTGAAAATGGGAAGGGAAGCGTAGCTCTGGCTTTTTTGATCAGTAGTAAAAATGCCATTTTTTCCGTGTGTCATCCTGACAATGTCATCACCACCATAAAAGAATTAATGAA
The DNA here is from genome assembly GCA_027744115.1 of Acrocyrtus sp. NNG-2020. Classification (NCBI taxonomy): domain Eukaryota; kingdom Metazoa; phylum Arthropoda; class Collembola; order Entomobryomorpha; family Entomobryidae; genus Acrocyrtus; species Acrocyrtus sp. NNG-2020. The sequence continues at coordinate 14,446 of JAHZND010001957.1, forward strand.
AGCTGAAAGAAAATGAGTGATTGGAATTATTAGATAATAACAATAATAAATAATTATTGGATGTTCATTTTGTGTAAGGGGGAGCTATGTGGTATTGGCTTCACGGTCGTGATTTGTTATGTAACCTGGTACGCTTTAATGTAGTGCGCATTAAAGAAGAGTAAGGAGTATGCACGCTACTTTAGGAATGCGTGCGCATAGTTGATATAGTCCCTCGCAAAAGATGTTCGTTTTTAGGGGTAGTCATCTTTAGGCAACTCACCTGCAGTTGCCCTCTTCTCCCTTGTCCATAAACAGGATGAAGAACAAGATCATCATTCATAACATGACCAAATAGCCAAGTGGTTGGCGGCTGCGGTATCATGACGGTGATGATGGTACGTTTGTGGTGGTGGGAAGAGGAGAAGGGATCATTCAATAAAGAAAACATGAATAATTGATGAATACCTGTCTTTTTTAATTACTATGTGATTCAACCATACTTTTTTATGTGTAAAATGTGCCTTTATACTTCTTCCTATTGAAATAGCAAAAGTGAAGATTGTGCTTTAATAAAACTGGTTGCTGCTATTTCTCTCGCTGGATATTATGATTTTTTTCCCTACTGCACGCTCATTGCCATTGCCATCACTCCTTCTTTACTCCCTCTTCGTTTTCTTTATTGTTTTATTATTCATCATCACTCATTTTGTGTAGGTTTCAAAATGATAGGAAAGAACCAGAAGTGGAGGAAAAAGAAGAGTTTGAGAGAAAAGAAACAAAGACATATCTTCCATTCCAATCTAATTTCACTAGCACATCAGCTCTCTATTCACTCTCAATAAAAGTCATTATTCAGAAAACATACAATTTCACTGAGTTTAAAAAAAAGTTTTTAAATTTATTTTAGAAGGACTTTCATTCAAGTTGCTAGAACATCCTCTATCATCATAGGATATTCTCCTCATCCTCCCCTCAAAGTTTTTTTTCACTTAGAGAGCTTTTGGTCATCATAAATAAGGAGGAAGAATTATTTTTTTTAAAAAAAATGCAATTAATGCAGAGTACATTCACATACATCATGCATTTTTGTTAATGCTGTCAATAGAGCCTTATTTGAGCGTTCCCAGTTTTTCTATGCCAATTGACATGGACATGGTCAACGGACGTAATAATAAAGAGCTGAATAATATTTTATTCAAATTCCATTTTCACATTTGGTCTACTCTTGATCCGTCTTATCGTTAGTCATTCTTCAGTAGCAGACTGGGAACGAAGAGAGAGAGATAGGTATGGGATGCGAGTGGAAAACAAAAACACTCAAAAAAAAGTTTGACGTTACCTTGCATTTTTTTTCTTTTATAGGAACCCTTTTATTTCATTAAGGTATGTACAGCTAAAACAAGACAATCACGACTGGTACCTTTTTCTTTGGGTGTACAAGAGTAAGAGATGGACACGGGGAATTAAAAGCAAATGTCGAAAAAATGTTTTAAGCCGTGCAGTTCCTCACAATGTACTGCTTTAGAGTAATGTGACGAAGCCAGGGCCAACCCTTTCCCTTTTTCTCATCTTTGTAAGAATTTTTTTTGATGGTTGGCTTGATTAGGAGATCGTACAGTAATGAAATATGCATTCGTGAAGATTTTGAAACGTGGAAAATGCAGCTTGGAAACTGATAAGATTTTGACAATGTCAGTAATTCACCGTGTTGGATTTTTTTTTCGAGGTAATAATGTATTTTAATTAGCTAATGTGGCAATTGGAAGAGTTTGTAAAAGTGCCACAACTTGTAGAAAAAAAAACTGAGTCACGAAGGAGGGGATTGCAACGACAAATTCACAGAGCTATTTTCGTCAGTTTTAATAACCGTAATAGTACATACAACAGCCCACAAAACTAGTCTTTGTGAATGTGAACAGAGCACACAAATCACCCTGCTATAAATTATAAAGTCAAGGATAGCTCTTTTTTATTTTGTCTCTGTCGATTCTAATCGCGATAAAATGAATAAAAAAGGATTTTCTGTTTTGTTCTCCTTTTTTATTACGGCTTTCTGACTCATTACTAAATAGTGTGAGTTTTAGACTACGTTATCAGCTGCATAACAGCAGTGGATTGGTAGTAAAACTGTTTGCGGTTGGTGATGGTGGTGGTGGTGCGGCTTATTCCCTCAATTTCAACTTTCTTCTCGCATTAATGCAATTAAAGGAGCAATTTGTTTACGCAAGTCTCACTCTAATTAGACAGGGAAAGGCTGGCTGCTGATTAAGTAATAAAAACGAGCTTAGTGCTTTTAGTCAGAATTGAAAAAAAACGTGCTAAATCCCTCTCCCGCAATGACTTTGCTGCTTTTAGCTGTACGTTTAAATGCGAGCAAGCTGAAAAAAAACAAACATAAAAAAATTGACTGTTCTCCTCTATTCGGAAATGATTCATAATAATCAGTATGACGAGTTTATTAAGAATGCCAAAACAAAAACAACTCCCTTGATAAGCGCCACCACGACTACGTGACGATTTTTTTTTCGTGGGGCATCAGCTCACAATAAAAAAATAAGATGAGTCAGTGTGTGTGGAGGTTAATTGTACATCTCTTGCATAATGCGTTGCGACGATGCAACGAATTACTGCACTGATTGTAATGATAACCATGCTAATGATCACAATTAAAGTCCGCCAGCTGAATAAATGAATGGGAAAGTATTTCGAGCTGTTTTCTTCTGATATTAATTTCGACCTAGTTTAGTTTAGCATCCGAGGTTTAACTATATATTTTTTAAAATAATAGTCACAGTAGAAATTATATGTGCATAATAAGTGAAATTTTCTCTAGGTCCTTGTGAGAAGTCCACAAGGCGCGTATTTTGCGTACACAAACACAAAAAAAAAGAAACTGTGAAACGTTTAAATATGTCAATCTTATTTGAGATTCCACTACGCAGTGATATAACTGCGAGAAGGGAAGAACAAGAGTCAGCTGCATCCTGCACTAAAGCTGCATTTTTTAAAGCTCTATCTGGAGATATGCAGTCAGTGCACGTCCGATGATCATAGACTAGTTAGAGGTCTGCACGTATCATTATCATTACAGTGGTAATCTTGAGCAGTCGGAGAAGTAGAAGAAAATTAATTTTGATTGCTGGAAAGTCAAAAAAAGCAGAAGCCCACTTGGATAATAGCTGGAGTGATATTTGTATGGAAAAGTGAGTGATAGCTGCTGATGATAATAGTACGGATGATGTGATACGAAAAGAATTAGAAACGCAAGGGGAATATGTTTACGTTTTGTTATTTTTATGTGGATTTTTTTATAATTACAACTGCAAGACTTATGAATCGGGTCAGTCGAGGGAAGAAATGGACTATATAATGTGGGAGCGATGATGTGGCTGCCGCAATTTTAATAAGACTGCTCTCAGATTTCACTAGAAATGATTTTGTTTACACTGTAATGATAATTGTTTCCTTGCAAGGCAAAGGTTTTTTTGGTGGTGTGTGGCAGTTCAAAATTGAAAAAGTCCATGTCCCGCTCCCTCGTTTTTCTACATTTACCTTCAAATTAGTCGCCTCATCTTACACTGTGTGCTACAGCAGTGAGTGTGGCTTCAGCCAATGGCTTCAATCCTGCCAAGGTGACATGAAGGGAGACTCAAAAATAAATTTTATATTTTTTTATTGTGATCCATCCCACATGCTATAAAATAACAAATTAATCCTCATCTTCAATGTTGAGTGTCTCTAAACTGTCTCATTTTCTTTATTATGGAAGTAATATCACCCATANTTCTTTATTATGGAAGTAATATCACCCATAGCCATTCTCATTATCATCTTCCTGATGTCACCAATGAAGTGCTGTCCTCCAAAAATATATTATGTCTTCAGAGCTCTGTCTGCCCGCTTCTTCGCGTGCCCTCACCCAAAAATGCTGTGATGTGAACTAGGCCAGCACACTAATAACATATTATTTATTGTGAAAAGATTTTTTTACCGCATCATTATTATCACATTCTGCTGGTTCGACATTATTACCGAACGTATTTATTTTTTTTGTCGTAATGCACATTCGTGGTAAATAGGATAAAAAAAAATTATTGCAGCATCATATTTTTTCTATTGCTGCGTGTGCCCATGAAAATAAAGGAATGCAACTAGGAGAAAACGTGTGCATCTTGTTTATTGCCAAAAAGGATTGATAAAAGATGATAGTTAAAGTAATAATGAGGATATTTACAGGAGGTAAACTGTTAGCGGTGTAGAAGTGACGATAGCGTGATTTATTATGGCTAACCAAGTGACATTTACTTTCAGCTTCAAAGGCTCTCCATTAAAATTACTGTGCTGCTGGTTAGTAAGAAAAACGATCAGGATGCGAAATCGCTTGTGCAAGCTTGTGGTGCTTTACGTGCTCTGCAAGTGTTGCATGCCTCAACTTATATATTTTTTTCGATGATCATTTACTAGCACACTTCAATTTCTTTGAAAATTGTTCAATCTTTAGCAAAAGCTGCTCAACGCCGATATTATTATGACTCTCTTTTGAAGACAAAAAAAATATTGTAGCAATGAAGTAAGCGGTGGTGTGGTGGTGGCAGTTAGTTACACACGCTTCACGTTAAAAGCATTGCCTAGTTTAGCAAGCTCAAAGCAAACTGTCAACAAGCGTCGTCGTCGAAGTCGTCGGCATAAAAAAAGCAGAGAGGTAAATGGCAGGAGCTGCAGCCTCAACAAAAGCGCTTTTTTTACTCTTGTTAGGTATCTACCGGTTTAAAGTTGTGACTGTTCAGCTACCTTACACTTTTGCATGGCAGACAAAAAAAATTTTTTTTTCTCTGTCAATAATCGCAAAAAAAAGTCAAAGTGAACAGTGACATGTTATGTTAGATGAAAGACGTTATATTTCTATTATCGCTTTTTTATTCGTGTTTTCCTTCTCGTCTGCTCTCTCTTTCGTAGCTACTGCTCCTCTACTACCCATTTTCTGCGCTTGCATGTCATTCTCTCCCTAATAACAAGATCCAATTTCATGATTAAGAGGATATTTATTGTGAGTGGATGTTAACAAAATAAAAAAAAGTGGAGATTAAGAACATGAGATAAATATTATTGCGAAGGAGGAGGGAGTGCTCAAGTGCTCTACTGCATCTTTTTGCACAGTCTAAACACTACTAATGTATTGGCACCCTCCTCATCCAACCCATCTCGAAGGAATTAGAAGATTGTACAATTCTGCCTTTGAA
>JAHZND010001958.1:0-26042 GCA_027744115.1 Acrocyrtus sp. NNG-2020
AGGAAAATACAGCTATCGGTTCGGTTTTTGCTTTAAATTGCGCCGGCTCACACAACAAAAAAAATCAAGCCTGCTTTTTTGTACCTATCCCAGGCATTCATGCATGGGAATGCGAAAGGATAAATTTTGTACTGTCTGTCCGATCAACTTAGGTACGCGGCTACAAGCCAAAGGTGTGCCTTTTAGCACTGGCGTTGGGCGTAGCACAAGCAGTAATGTATTTGTCTGTGTGTGAATTTTGCGTAAAGGGTTTACCGGACAAGCGAGCTTTTACATGGATTAGGGGGACAAGGTGTAATTACGAAGTGGCGTGCGAGAGGGAGAGAAAGGAGAAGCAGAAGAGGGGGTCTCGCTCCCCTATTTTGTGCTCTCCTCCTCGACAAAAAAAAATATTCCATTCCAAGCCAAAGCCAAAAAAGCCACAAAAAAAGCTCCAGCTTGATTGCATGTTTGCACTGCAGCAATTTTGGATTTGAGCGAGTGCCGATGATGGGGACTATGGGCCATGGGGAGTAAAAAAAATAGGGAATGCAGAGGGAAAATGAATCTACAAGTATACATATATATGGAGTATGCAGGGGAGTGTTGTAAAATTGTAAAGTGTAAACTTGTACAATTCATTATGCAACTTTACGTAAGACGCTTTTCAGCTTTTTCTCCTGCAATCTGACGAGCGATTCTCGTCCGTCGCGTTATAAAAATGTAATAGCTGGGCTGATAGGTATAGAGTATACAGTATAGAAGACATAAGAGTAACAAAGGAAAATGGGAGAAGTAGAGGGTGGCTGGCTGGCTATTCTCATTTCTTTGAAGAAATGGTACATATAAATGCCTATGGGAAAAAGGTCAAAGGTTCTATTACGGCAATATGGCCATGATAAGTACTTCAGCTTTTTTCATTTTAAAATTCGATCGATAATACGGCAGTTAAAAAAATTACTCATTTGACAAGCCAATTCCAGCATTTTGAGCTTTGTCATATAATATAGTCATGCATTATAAGCGTGGCTGTAGCGATTGTAAGGAAAAAAGGATTTAGGAGATTTGCAAAGTGTGAAGAGTGGTGGAGAGAGGTGCGACAAGGTATTATTATTCCGTAGGTCTTTATAAAGAAGGAATGTGAAAAGGAAATGGTATGGATGACAGACATTATAAACAACACGGACATGCATTAAAAAAGAAGAGCGCTGGAGAGGAAAAGTTGATATTGATGATAGAACAAGAGAAGCGAGTAGTAGTGAGTGGGTGATACACTGGAACTATTCATTATCTGGAGATTTCTCTATCTGCTTAAATACTCATCCCATGTCAGAAGAGTGGAAGGAAAGTGGAGTTCCACTGGACTGGGGACCCTCCTTACTCTTACTCGGATAGTCGGATATCCCCGTCTCATTATACTCTTTGTGACTTACATCATTTAGTTTCTTGAGGTACAAGATAAACAATGGATACGAAACTTTCGTAACGAAAGCCATCCAGTAAATCAATGCATCATTTTAAATGATATATCATGTATGTATCTTAACACCTGCATCTGCATCTGAGCAAACCTACCATTTCTCAGTCATTTCTCTGACAAATGCATGGAAATATTGAACACAGGAAATGATAATTCAGCATTCAGCACACTGCTCACAACACTACTGCAAGACAAACAAACCTGCAAATGAATAGGTATACTCCACTTGGCTTTCACGTATTTATTTAATTTCAATTTTTTAAATTTTCATTTTTTGTCACTACTCCCCGGTCTACAGTCAACAGTAAATCTCACACCGCCCTTAATTTAAGTCTCACAAAATGCAATCAAATTATTGATTAGTTTCACATTTTTTTGGCAATTAAAGTATTCATCATGCAGATGGCAGAGCTCATACATTCATAAGTCTACATTTGGCAGGCGTTCGATGCCATAGTGACGACATTGACGTTTACGAGTACTACGTAACAAAATAATGATAATGCAAGCAGCATCGCATGATTAAATTGATGAGTCAGTCAGTAGTAAATCCCTGAGCTCGTCAGCCAGCACATACCAGTGCAGCGAAATTGCATTGGTTTTTGGTAACAGAACTTGCAATAAAAGCAAACGTGTTTTTGTAAAGAAGAGATACTACGTTATGCGTTTGCTCTTGCTGTATTTTGGTTCTTTTTCCAAAAGCAGAAGCAGCCAAAACGTAGTAAGCAACAAAGCACTACTATATACTATTGCAGTAGTAGCAAAGGATGAAGCGAAGGGCAGAACAGGACACAGGATGAGATTTTGTCAGCTGTTCTATCTGAAGAGTGAATGAGATTTTTTTAACGATACTGGAATTCCATTTATTTAGCAATAAACATAGCGTTCATTGTTAGTCACTGATCACTGGAAAAGAAATTCTGGATAAACTCTACACGCCAATTACGGTATGTATATAAGAAAACAGTGGAAGTTAATTAATTTCAGAAAAAAAATGATTTTGTATTAGGATTTAAGGTTGATTTTGATTTGATTTTTGGTATCGCCTGATTTTCAGATTATCTACCTAATTTATTTTGTAGGTGTCCAGAGGAATAAAGCGAAAAAACATTTTCACAGTCTACAGTGACGGTGACAGTCTTGGCTGTAATAAAGATTTAAAGGAAAATACATCAAGATGTTCGCGGGACTCAATTCTGCAGGGCAGGGACCTTCCCAAAATTTTGGTAAGAATTCGAACCTTATTTTATTTTATTATCTTCTGATTTTTAATCTAGAGTAAACAACAAAGAGGAAGATAGGTGCTATATGTAAATAATTATTTTATTTTTTTCTTGGCAAATATTTTTTTTTAGAAAATCGACCGGAGCTATATGAAGAAGTCAAGTTATACAGAAATGCATGGGAAAGAGAGAAGTGTGATAATATGGCTGATTTATTCTCAATCGTAACAACTCTCCAGCAACTGGAGAAAGCCTACATGCGGGATTGTGTCACTCCTAAGGAGTACACCGCAGCCTGCAGCAAATTGCTGGTACAGTACAAATCTGCTATCAAACTAGTGCAAGGTCATGAGGACTGTCCAAATATTGAAACATTTGTCAAAAGATTCAAGGTAATTTTTAAAAAACAAAAGCATGATTTTTGTCCCTAGATAGCAGTTTTTTGAGTTTTTTTATCAACAACGATTTGTCTTTATACTCAAAATGTTCTTTGTGTAGCTTGATTGCCCTGCGGCATTACAAAGGATAAAAGAGGACCGCCCCATTACATATAAGGATGATAAAGGAAACACGAGCAAATGCATTGCTGATATCGTTGCGGTAAAAGCGTTTCCATTTAATTTTTATAAACTCATGTTTCTGAAACTTATGTTGGGGCTAATCTTAACTAATTGTGCTACATTACACAAGATGATTGAACAACATAGAGTATGTCTAACGTACCTAGGTAAATAGTTTTCAAAATCATAAAAACATATTTTGTATTTACTGTTCGTAACGTTTATGGTGATATTTAAAATGTAAACATTTGTAGGCTGCGGAATGCAATTTCGAAGTGCAAGGGCATACATGTATAATGTCAGGTTTTTAAATTACATCCGATCCTCCTCCATTGCATTGCCATTTTTGTATTATTCAAATTATGTCCTACTGTCGAAAGGAAAATTCAGCTTAGCTTAATGATAAGAATTTTTAAATAAGACTTCACGTTTGCTACCTAAGAGTTTCTAAAAATTAATTTGATAAAGATTAAAATTTTGTTTTAAGTTACTGCTGTGTATTACACTTGCAATTGTAATGTTTGCAATTACAAATACTTGCTAAATATATTGAGGGAAAATGCAGATTGCTTTTCTCTACTGTCTTGAATTTTCCTATAATAAATTGGAATAAGAATTAAATAAAGATAAAATACAAACGTTTTATATAATTATTTTTCCTTTGGGAATTTAAAATGTTATTGGATTTAGTTAGGCTGGGGATTATTACAGTAGCAATGTCTACAGTTAAAATTATAGAATCCAAAATTAGTCATGTATTTACTACAAGGGAAGGATTAGATACGGCACTTTGTTTTTGTATATTGGCTCCTTACGAATGTAAAAATGGCTGCTGTGCCATCCTCATCGCTCTTAAAATTTATCATTTAACAAAATGACTCGCGAAACAAAGTGAAGTATTCTTAATACCTATCAACAAGTGGTTTTCCACTGTTAAATACTAATCAGATTAACGTCCAATTACTTAATCCACTGCAGCACCCCTGCCGCGAATATTACAGTGCGTTATGCATCGTCTGAGTTGTCCTAACTTAAAAACTACAGCGGAACAGACGCATTTTTAATAGAATGTACCAATTTCTGAAATTGGGTAAGGCTATCGCTGTCCCTCTCTGGCTTTCTCTTTTCTGCATTGATCCAGCCTGACCACAACTGGATTCGCACCACATCTCAATAATAAATCCATACATATCTGTTATTACTTTTGTAGAGAAGTTTCTTGTGCATTCATTATTTGCTTTTTTATATCTCTTCCCTTTCTCCCTTTCCCCGTCGCCATTTCCCGAGAAATTGTCTGAAGGAGCCAGCCATCCATGAAGAGACTAAAGGTAAGTAACGAAAAAACAATAACACTGAGAACGGGCCTAGTCCTTCTCCAGATCCAAAGCCAAATCCATACTCCGTCTCTAGACTCAACACTAGAAGTGAAGCATGTAATAAGGAGAAATGGAGGAAAAATGAAGATAAAAAAATCGTCAACCAACAAAACATCATCGTCTCCGTATTTATTACAAACATACCAAGCAGTTCTATCTATCCATCTTCTGCATAGCATTATTTTTCCCTTTTTCCACTCACTTCGGCATTACAATAAATATGTCTTGTTTGTAAAACACATGCGAAAATAATAAAAATAGGCATATTATACATATATTTTTATAATGATGGAGAAGAGGAGAAAGCATTTTCCCTGAGAAAGGAGAAAGTGGTACGGTGTTATGAAAGAGAATGCCATCGCATACCTCAGAGGAACTTAGGGAAAGCATTTTTACTTCTTCCTTCCCTGTTTTGTTCTTTTTACACTTCTCAAGATTTTTTCCCTCCCCTTCAGATAAAAAAAATCGCTCTAAACGACTTGATCATCACATGCACTTCACTTTTATATACATTTTTCTGTAGTTAAACGTACACACACTCACACACCACATATATCTTTTTATTGCGTCCCTCTTTATTCTCATGAAGAAGATGTGGATGGAAAAGGAGAAAAAATATTTGCTGGAGATTCTTCTGTGTGAAAATCTTTTCACCGAGCGGGGTTCTCAAACAGTTGGACATTAGATGTCTTGTGGAGCAGGAAAAAAAGGACGGAGAGAGCGTCACTCACACATTCCTGCATTTATTTTCAGAGGAGCCGGAACAAAATTTCAATAAACGGAGGAAACACAGCATAACTTTTATACTTGTGGAATGATAAAAGGTCAGAGGAAAAATGGAAAAAGGAATTAAGGCTATTTTTATGAGTTAGATCTAGTCACATCGTTTTAGGGGAAGGTGTGGGGCTACAAGAAAAAATATATTTTTCTTTCGAGTCGAGAAGGGCTGATTAATTTGAAAGCAATTTTTCCAGTTTAAAAAAGTGACTTGGCTGGAGTTTAGGTGAATTCTACTCAATAAACTACAGTGAGACTAATGGTGCCAGTGACGAGAAAAATACTATGGAGGCATGTTAAGTTTGTGACGGAAAAACAAGGGTGACGTGAGAAAGTAGAGAAAGCGCAAGGAAAATAAAGCTTGTGACAAGTGGGAAGAATAGTGAAAATAGAGCTGGTTGTGAACTCATTGCCGTGGCATAGACTTTTTCAAGTTTTTATTTTATGTAGACTGACTTGTCTCGCATTTCTTAATTAATAGTACTAGTACTAAAATTTTACAAAATGCTATCCAGAAAATAGACATCGTTATGTAGGACAACGACGCGACAGAAGGTAAGCTAATCTATATACATTTATGTGCAAAGCAGAAGTACTCATAAATTATGTTGATTATAAATACAAATATACTAGACAAATATTTAGAAGCCACTGCAATTTTGAAATTTATGGCATAGTACATATATATTTTATGTAAAATCTCCCTCTGATAATATGTTAGCATGTATATTCAGCATTTGGTTACTCAGTAGTAATTTATTTTACTATTATGCTGTATATGTGATGAGTTCACATCTTGAAACCTTTTACCATCAGCAAGCCGTAAGATTTAATAGGTAATGCCCGGAAGCTGGGAATTTGTCTTAATTATAAGAATACATAGGTTAAAGATGTTTTATTTAAACATTTAGAGAATTTTTTCTGACTCTTGCTATTCTACAAGCTGTAAATATTTATTGCAGTTTTGTGGCTTTGTTTCCTGACCTTGTTATAGTAGTCTTTTTCCCAAGCGCTACTTATACACTACTTGGTTCCCTGGTCCCGTTCTCACATGCTTTCTCCCACTCTCCTCATCATTACAATATGAATCCCTGTGGAAATGAAAACGTTCAGCTGGAAAAAGCGTGCACTCATCCAGAAAACAGGTTGTGCTTAGGCATAAACTCAGCTTTTTTCCTTTGTGCTCCATTCAAAGTAGGTAACCGTCAAAGTTACTGCCACGAACTTATCTTACAGTTTCCATTCCCAGTACATTTTAATTAAAAGCTTAATATTGAATATTGAAAAAATAATACTAAAACAGAAAAAATATTTTACATAAAAATTTCCTGCACAGCAAAATCAAATCTTAAAAGACAGCACATCGTAAAAATGTTTACGATGCAGTTTCAATTTCCATCCATTTTAAAGATGTAGTAATAGTTTTAGTCCTGACTTTGCAAAATATTAGTGTGGCAATATGATCTCCAGTTTACTACATATTTTTACGCCAAAACTGTAATCAATAATATCCATGCTAAAATCACTTTCTCGAAAATTCATTTCAAATTTCAACCTTTGTTCCTTTCACATTTTGGCAATATATGAATCCTTCAATAAGCATTACGCAGCAGCCTTTACAATTACCAAAGCATATCTTCCCAGGAAAACGGATGACTGCCCTTGATTTGAGCAGGAATCATTTTCCTCTTCAAGTAAATTGTATACCTTTTCATAAATATGTACCTAAGTACCTTTAGAACGGATATTGTCTCTGAGACATTTTTCCTTGAAAAAGAGAGTGGGCGAGGTTGTCAATATATCTCTGCCATTTAAATAGTGACCAGTCTCTATCATTCATTCACGAGGACACTGTTCAGAAACATGTAGACATTATTCATTAAGTATCAGATATCATAGGATAGGTAGGTTAAAGTTCAAAGTTGAAATGAACAACTTTCAGGTATCTTCCTGGCTCCCTGTAAATCTAATTTACAATAATANTTAAGTATCAGATATCATAGGATAGGTAGGTTAAAGTTCAAAGTTGAAATGAACAACTTTCAGGTATCTTCCTGGCTCCCTGTAAATCTAATTTACAATAATATTCTTTTTTTGCAAAATCACGTGGGCGTTTCCTGTCATACTCCGGAAAGGATTTTTTACAGCATCTATACTCATATTCATAACGAGAAAAAATTTTTATTGAATTATTTTTCATCCTTATTACTGTCAGGAATGAAAAGTCACATGAATCCGACATGAAAAAGTGTATTTTTGGGTAATCCAAGAATCTGGAAGAAAAGAAGAGAGTAAAGCGACTTGCTTGTTGTATCCATGTTTTTATTTGTTGTGGAGGTGCCACTGCCACATCTCTGTAAATTGAAAAGATAAACTCACAAAACCCATCTTATTTAAAAAAATCTTTACCTTTTTCCATTCTCCTTCCCTCTCCGTACTTCCTGTCATTATTTTCTATTGTGCTCTTCTCAAAAATCTAAATTATAGGAAATGAAACGAATCCCGTCATATATCTTTGCTCAGAATTTTATTATATGAGAATTGTAAGTAGAAGCAAAAGAATGAAAGATTTTCTTATATACTTCTTCCTTTCATTCGCAATCGCCTCTCAATTTTCATGAGTTTTAGAAGGAAAAAAGAAAGAGAGGAAAGACAGCCATATCCATACCCATCCAGACATATTTTCCAGCACGTTCCCCTATTTGTGCGAATTATGTTTAGCAAAAGGGAAAATTGTATGTGAAAGAAGTTGTTCCGTGTGCCGCCACTCTGCCACCATCTATTTCTGACTTTCTACCTAATAACAATCGGGCATTATATTTACCAAATAAATGAATATGACAAATGTACCTTTCTCCTCGTGCAGGAATTTTTTATTAAGCGCAAGCAGGTATTTGTAAACTTTCATAATATTGCCTATTGCCTTTGCCTATGTAGTGCAGACAGCACTTGTTTAGCATTTTGTGGATTTATACTCATCCAAAATATAAAAATGTAGGTACATAATACAATAAGGGTCAGAGAGGGAGAGTGTGTTCAAAGTTCATAAACTCATAATATTAATATGATAGGGATATAAGACTGATATACACCTTTCTGATGTCACATCAGGGATGTGATGATTTCCTGCTATAAGAAAAAGTTTTCATTTTTTTCTTGAAAATACATTCCATAAACTTTATAATGTTAGCCTTACGTTGTAAGGAAACTTGGGTCAATTTCCACTTTATTAAAAAGATCATTATCAAATATCTCCTGTTCAAAGAGATAAAGAAAGTGCCTGGGAAAAGGTGGATTTACATAAATATGTTTACTTTACGTAATAAAAATCCCAAATGACAAAAATACACACTTTTCTTTGTTTATTTAATCTTGAAGGCTATGGAACAGGTACAGGATTCACTTTCTTCCAAAGAGAGAGAAGGGGAGTGAAAGCTGCACTGCAACAGTTGCGAAAAAGGAAGCTGTTTGCGTTTCTTGGAGTAGGACAATGTCCTACAGGACAGACTCTACTGCTTTCATCGTTGGATCCAGTTTCCACTTTTCACACTTTTCACATCCTGCCTCGGTCTCGTTCTCTTCAGGTTGTGAATTGTGACTGGAGAGCAGACAGATTGTAAATACAGTTGGACAAGTTGAAGTGGCTAAACAACTTTTTATAATCTTTGTTGATAATCCACCAAATAATAAAAATAGAGAAATGAGGTCAGATTAAGCGGTGAAAAGTTCACGCGAAAGAGATTTTGTAGAGAATTATGTCGAGAGTGGAGCCAGTTAAAGTGATTGAGAACCCATTAGCTGGAGTGCCTTCCAGTGACGACGAGCTCGTGGAAAGTATGAGTAGTGAGGGGAGAGTGCCTCTACTCCGGCACTCACTCAAAAGACACTCCACCCCGTCCACAACTGTTGATGACAAACGTGGGCCTGTGAGTGTCACCAGCAGTGGGGGATACGCCAACATTAACCCAGTAGCTCTGGCGGATCAGTCCACCTCTCATCCTCCCTCCCAATTTATGCACTATGCCAATTCAAATTCAAAGGAGAGTCTGCCACACTCTTCCAGCAAGTCTGGGATAAGCCCGAGTGGAACTGGAAACAATTCCTCCAACGTTGCCTCTGCAAACGGAAGGCAGAATGCGGGAATCACTCAGTCTCAGAGTTTGCAAGTTTTTGGAAATCAGCCACCCAAAAGCATTGCCCTTGGTAAGTTACATCTCATTCCACAATACATAGTAGATAACCGTCGACATTTTTTCATTCTAGTGGCCTTTTTTAAATCTCAAGCCAGTGCATCCTTTTCTTTTACTCCGCTGAACTTTCAGAGATATTTTCTCCCGAAAGTAGAAACCGGTTCAGTAACCAAATCCTTATTTTGAAAAACACCAGAGACGGTTAAAACGGTATCATCATCATAAAATTGTTTTTTTCTCTCCAAAAAATATATTTCATTTCCCACTCAGCGTGCACTATAAATTTTATATGGAGTGTGCCTCCTTTCATATTTAGATGCGGATCTGCCTACTTCAGATAACTTTTCCCTAACCGATTTTTTCTACAACTGTCATCATCCAGAATAAAAAATGAAAAGTGAATGGCACAACTCTCCAGCCTTTCTGTTGCTCTTGACTCTTGACTTATTTTTTTCTCTTGTTGATACCTGACATGATGCATTCATTGAATTGAGTAGGGGAAGAAGAGAAAAGGGGAAAAGGACGCTTGAGTAAATCCTTTTTCCTCTTTTATTTTCCTTCTTAGGATTGTTGTGCTGTTTTTAGAGGCTTTGATTTTGAATAGAGGCGGCTTCGGATATATCGTTTTATTTTCAAGACAACATCCTCTTTAGAAACGATTTGAAATCACTTCTTCCAGAAGAAATAGAATAAAAAAGAGTTTAACCGCAAACATAGAGAGAAAAAAGTGGGGTTATCCCGTTCGCTCCACTTTCTTCCAAAGCTCCCCCTTTGTATTTATTACAAGAAAAGGGTCAAAAATTCCAGCACAGTAGTTTCACTTGACATCATTCAAAATACATTTATGCAAACTGTTGCCCCTCCCATTTCGAAGTTTCTTCCTTGATATGCAAATATAGAATGTTACCAAGAGAAGGGAAAGGTAATACGTGGATAACTTCACTTTGAAATCTGTAGAAAGAGAAATTAATTATTTATCGTTTTATCAGCGGGAAAGCATAATCCTCCCGCTGCTGCCGCTGCCACATCTGGCTCCAGCTCCGTCCATCACCCTCCGAGAAGTACCATGGGCTCCGTGGTTGTAGTTAGTGACAAAGAAGGAGGGAGACCGACGAGTGGGTACCTGCCACCGACATCAGCAGGACTAATCAACGACTCCTCTAGTGTAATACCTAGCGGCCACAGTCAGTATCCTCCCTCAGGACCGAATTCGCAAAGTCCCATTTTCCAGGATGATGGCTACTGTATAGCTTTCACCAAGAATCCAGAGGGTGAGTCTCTAAATTTAATTTAAACTGTTTTTTGCAAAGTCAACATCATTCGGCATATACATTACAGTCATGTCAGGGCAATTAGCAACTAGCCAGTCGTAAAATTGAAATTAAGTGGGAGAGCGGACTTTATCAGAAAAGCTGTGTAAGCCTTCTTGAGAATATTCATGGGTTCATTTTAGACGATAAATGCGTGCTCAAAGTTTTCCCCAATTTGGCGAAACGATAACCATTTCATAACTGTTTTGTACATATTTTCACCCAATAAGAAGAAAATAAGTTAACATATCTCTCTTTCTCTCTAAAACAAAGGCATCATTAATTTTATTTTCTCCTTTTGTCCTCAGCAAAAAAAAGACATTGCATGAGTGGCGCTGAAAAACTTAATAAAATCATTTAGATCCCCTTCCCCGCTACCACTTTTTCTAATATTGTGAAAAAATACACGGAACATTTTCATTTGCCGGCTGTAGCTGTCGCACCCTTTTCCCTCGCATTAACTTGCTCAGTGCTTACCGTTTACTCTCATAGACAGATTCCTTCACAAGATGAAAGGCGTCTGATTTTCCGTCCTATTCAATTCTATTCACACTTTTTCACTCACTACTCCCTCTCGAAAATGAAGGCAGAAAATGTTCATACGAGAAAGCAGCAATATAATAAAATTGTAAAAAAATTGAAATGAACAGGGAGAATAGTGGTGTGAAACCCCGAATAGATATTTATATGAGAAAAGTGATCTGTTCATAAGTACGCCATCGTCATTCCACCGTCGTCCCGACATCTACCACGGCCCCGCCACACACTCCTTTTTAATATGTTTTTTCCCATTTTCGCACTGAGAAATGTAGAAAAGGAACGAAGAATTTTTTTTCCTCGGAGTCATTCCGGAATTGTTGACTAAACTCCATAAGAAGGCAAATGAGCAATAAGGAGACGCTTAACGTGTTTATGGGAAGGAAGATATCAGATTTTTTACTCTCTCCTTTTCTTTCCCCTTTTGGTGGCTTTTTCTGGGATGTGGTGGATAAACGGAAGAAAATAGTTTTTATATGGATGGGAAGGGAAGAGGGAGAGAACTCACGTAGAAAAGTGCATATCATCACGTTCTCTCCTCACTTTTCTACTTGAATCCACTAGAGTAAAAATTCTGCGGGATGACAAGTGGGAAAACGCGAAAGGAGACAACTTTTATTTGGGACTGTACAATATAATATGCTTATATCTATTTAACCTTTTTTTTTCTTTCCACCCCAAATAAAAATCTATTACAGAATACTAAATGTTTTTTTCGGAGCAGCAGATGCTCTTATATTTCTTTTCTCGTTATTACTTTGCCCCGTGATGGGGAAAGGAGAAAACCTATTTTATTTGGTGTGGCATTACAAAATATAGACCTTTCTGTGATGACGAAGGAGAATAAGTACAAGTGGGCTATGATGATGATAATCCCAATTTTTTATTTTTATGAAGACGCAACCAGCCCAGTGTGCCCTCCACAAAAAAATCACTAAATGATAGGGTGATCATGATGTTGACGATCGCTTTTGTTATCGTCTTTAACATGACACCAATAAAAAAGTTGTGGTGGTGGGAAGCGATTATAGATTTTTGCAGTACAAGCAGCGCTGAAGGGGAAGGAGACTGAGGACAGAGCAGCATTTGATTTTCGTTTCGCTCCAAAGTCCTATAGAGCATCCGGAAACCCGTAAAAAGCACTTACCAAGATATTTAAGCATTGTGGATATGTTCATATCTGTAAATATTTTTCAGGGAATACAAGACATGAACAAGTGTATGGTCCTTTTGAGCGGATCCATGCCCCGTTTCCTGATCACTGATCTGAAAACGGTGGAAAATGGTATTGAGATGGATATGGATGTTGCATGAAGCTAGCTGGAAAATATTTTTCAGAGATAGACAGATCTAGCGAGTAAATGAACATATAGGTAACTGCGAATACGAGAAAATGGATAGGAAAATAATAATTGTGCGGTGCGTCCCTGTTTTGTCATAAATCGTTTTGTAGATTGCGAGAAATGGGATATACGCACGTAAATCCAAAATTGGAATGGGAAAGATCAAAAGTTATTTTCCTGTTTTGCGGAAATGTAATCCGGATGCATTGCAAATTGCGACGAGTAGCTAATAAGAAGTGGAGTGGATGCGGATACACTCACAAAACAACGGTAGTCTCATCTCCCTTTCTTCTATTCACAGTAACTGTCGAAATATTGAAATGAGACTCGGTTGACGTAAATTCCCAAAAACGACAAATGAAGTATGATATTCTTCACATTTAATACGCTTAGATCGTACCTAAAAATCCGAATCGTAAATTTTAATTATACCGATAGTTTTGGGGCAAAGGTTTTATGCTTTTTTTTGGCCGTCTCACAATGCCCCAAAAACTATATTAGTTACAAGGAAAAATTGATCGATATTACGACAAATGTCATCTCCGGGCAGGAATGTTTGCGCATATTTCCTTATACATTCCTGAATTTGTGGAACGGTTACGTTGCACAATCAGCCAATCAGTGCAATGATACTGGCAAATTTTTGAGCATGCAATTTACATACCAAAAATATAATGATGAAACCAGAGTCAGCTTGCTTTTACGCAAGCCTAGTCGTCTCACCAAATTGCTGAAAATCATCCAAATATCCTTAGTTGTGCTAAATAATCCAGCATGTCTTACGATTTGTATCGGCGACATCTCAAATTGATAAAAAGATTGTCGGAACATCGAAATCCGTATGAGTACATTAAACTTGTCGCTACCAATCAAAAAGCAATTTATTTCCTAATATAGCACGTAACCGTATTTAGTAATACAAACATGACTTCAAGACTGCTGAAAATTACAAACTTACTTTTATTGAAGATGTTTCTCATCTTTCTTCAGAAAACATTTTGTCAATAAATCTTGTTACAATAAGAACCATGTCTGCGTAGCTTTAACTTTACTGAAGAGCAAGCTGGAGAATGCATGGGTACAGCGTATCTATTTTACTGTAAAATTATTTATAAGCTATGGTATACGGAATCAAGTAAATTAAACTAAGGAAAATTCCAAGGTGGAAACAACTTTATGCTATTGCTCAGCCGGACTGGAAAATCTGACCAGATTCTCACAAGCCGATGATAAACTCTACGTATTCCCAATTTCCATTCATACTAGAAATTACTAACATCCGGTTTCATTAGAAAAACCACAAGTACCACAGTCCTATTTTAAACAGCGCTCAATCGCTATAATAAACTAGTAAAATTTTGCTGTAGTACCTTAAATAATGGACGCGTGGTGTAGGACAAAAGACAGGAATTGCACTCTTCGATTGAGTGAACATCAAAGACTCTTCTGCTGTGATGCCAAATGAGTTTAACCAACAATTTTGGTATTTTATCCATTAAACATTGAAGTGGAAGTAAAAGTGTATTTTTTATTGTGAGATATTTACAGATACAGATATTTTTGGTTTATTTGTTTAAAATAATTTCCAGGTACCGTAGTGGATACTACAATAGTAAAAGTTAGCAGACTAGGGAACTCTCCAAATAATGCTATCGCAGAGTCCAAAATAATGACGGGAGGGACTAGCGTTGATGATCCCGGAGGTGGAGGTGATTCCACCGGGGGGAGCAGATCTGGGGGTGGGGGAAGTAGACTAGATTTAGATGTGTCCACGCCAACTCTCCGCCCAGTGGAAGGTGCTCCAGGAGGAGACACGGATCGGGAGACTTGGTCCCAAGGCTTGGACTTTTTACTGTCTATCATTGGGTTTGCGGTGGATCTCGCGAATGTATGGCGGTTTCCGTACTTTTGCTACAAGAATGGAGGCGGTTAGCGAAAAAATCTGAGTTAAACTTACCGTCTAATAAACTTGTCAACTATGTATAATTTAGTGACTGACATTTCATTTCTCTGTCTTAGGTGCCTTCTTGATTCCATATTTCTTAATGTTGGCACTAAGTGCCATTCCAGTGTTCTACATGGAACTACTTCTCGGGCAGTCGATCCGACAAGGTCCCATTAGTATGTGGAAAATTTGTCCCCTTTTTAAAGGTATTTGATTAACTTCCAGTTTTCTCAACAAAAAAGTAAAGATCAAAGATTGCGTTCCAATTCCCCCAACATTAAATTGTCTGGTCTTTGCTAGGTGTCGGCTATTGTGCCGTAACAGTATCCTACTTCGTTTCCTTCTACTACAACACAATCATGTGCTGGTCTCTCCATTTCACCATCAGCTCCTTCTCATCCCCTCTGCCCTGGACGTTATGCAACAACACCTGGAATACGAAACAATGCTACAGCCCTGAAATCATGAAAGATCCCGATGAATTGTTTGCCGATAGTGATGAATATTTTCTCGAGAATTCCACAGAAAGTTGGACAGGAATGTACCCGAGCAGGGAGGAAGTTTCGTGGAAGAACAAGTCTCAACTCGCCCCATTCCCAAGGGATGGCTTCTCCGGCGTTACTAACGGCATCCGACGAAATCTCCAAACCATGCGGCCACCAAATGCTACATCACCTGCTAGTGAATACTTCAGGTAAAAATAAAAAAAGATATTTCAAGCTTAAAGCACACTTCAAAGTCTGGAGTCTGGGGTACTCTCCAAAGAAATGCTCGGAAACGTACACTCCTTAAGTGGCAGTACTCTGTGCCAAGGTGTCAGCTACTTTTTTGTCTTGCTGTGCTTTGGTAGTGAACTTCATCTTGACAAAAGCAAGGCGTTTTGCCTGTTCGATAGTGAAAATGATGTGAACATGAGCCCCAAAAACTTTTTTCTTTCTTTCCTCTTCGTGTCATTTTCCTTGCATTTTCCCTGCTCTCACATGAGCGCTAGCGTTGAATATTCCACTGCCTTGTCGGTAATCCAACACCTCAGCAGACAATGAGCCTTTGAAATGCTATTTATAGGGAAAAGGGGATTTTTTTGTATAAGTTTAGTAAAAAAAACATAAGCGATATCCAGTTTCCTAAGATTTACCTGGAACTGGAACAAGGAATAATACATATGTATTATATTATGCGTGCACTGCTGGAGAAAGAAAAGAGTAATCCGTTTATACTGGAAAGGAACACGTAAGCTCATTTTTTGTCAGAAAATGTGCGGATGTTGATGGAAAGTAATCCAATATGAAAGTGGCATTACTTTAATTTTATTTTGTGGGCTGGTGGTTTTATGTGAAAATTGCGCTATACATTAATAATGTCATTATTACCAAGCTTAAACAAATGAAAAAGAACATGTTTTCTAACATAGTAGTTTTTCTATGTTGTGAGTGGACTTTTACCACGAACAAATAAATTATTTGCTTTTTTCTTGCAGGAACTGTGTGCTGGAAATGGGAGATCACAATATTGACAACCTTGGCTCCCCAAAGGAAGATCTGTTAGTGTGCCTGGCAGTTATTTACTGTCTCCTTTACGTTATTCTGTTTCGTGGGATTCGAAGCACAGGTTAGAATATAGAATATCATTTTCCCTTCCGCTTTACTTGGGCAAACAATGACGGAAATCATAAAAAGAATTTTCCGCTGTGTACACCCTTTTTATGAAAAAAAAATCCCCTCCAGTGTAAAATTCGTGGTTATGATGGTAGTTGTGGTTGTAATAAAAAATATCAACAGGTAAAGTTGTCTATGTGACTGCCTTGCTCCCTTACCTTGTCATGTTGATATTACTCATACGAGGAGTGATGCTGGAAGGGGCAGTTGACGGGATTTACTACTACTTGGTTCCAAATATGACAAAGTTATGGGAGATTGGGGTACGTTACGTACTGTTTCTATCCATCTTTAAAATATCAAAAGAAGTCCGTTTTATGAGGAATAAAAAATATGAGTAGTTAAATTGGTGAATGATGATAGGTGTGGAGTGACGCTGCAAAGCAAATATTTTTCTCATCTGGAGCTGGTTTTGGCGTCCACTTAACTTACGCTAGTTATAACAATTTTCATAACAATTGTTACAGGTAAAAGAGGAAGTATACCTATTAGATTAAAATGGTCAGGATCTGAATGTTGGGAATGGTTATTCCATGTCTGTTTGCAGAGATTGTATAGTCACCTCATGTGTCAACTGCTTCACCAGTATTTTCTCGGGTTTCGTTATATTCACCTTCCTGGGCTCAATGGCCCACAGGCAAGGTCGACCCATTGAAGAGGTTGTTAATGTTGGTAAGGCTGCATAAAATTGAGCTGGGTTGGGATTCTCCAGAGGAAAAGTATTTTTTGTTGATGGCTTGACGAGGACGTCGAGAAAGTGACCTTGGCTTTGAACTTAAATTGTCGTTTTTTCTGTAGGACCTGGACTTGTATTTGAAGTGTACCCAGAGGCAGTAGGCACACTCCCAGGGGCCAACTTCTGGTCCCTTTTATTTTTCATTATGTTAATCATGCTAGGAATTGACAGTGCTGTGAGTTTATACGGGAATGAGATGAACTTCCGCCTCAAATATTTATTTTGCTACCCACTATCCAACTAATTTACTTTCTCTCCTAATTTGAATTTCAAACGTGAGATATACTGGCTGGCACGCTAAACTTTTGATTTTGATTAGATGGGCGGCCTGGAATGTGTCATCACCGGGATCACGGATGAGTTCAAAACATTTTTCAAAAGAAAGAAACATGGTCGCCAGCTTTTCATGTTTCTCTGTGTACTCGTATCCTTCCTCATAGGAATTATCAACGTCACTAGGGTAAAAAACCAGTTTCCCTTTCCCTGTGCAATTTTTATTACATATGAGATGGTTTGTAAAGTGACACGCTGTTCTGCTATTTTCTCCAGCCCAATAGCTGCTATCCAGCTATATACACTTTAATTGCTTGTTTTGGTGTTTGAAATATTTTGCAAACTGCCAGAGAGAGATTGAATTGTAATTATCCCGTTTTTTGTGTGGCATTCTGCACAGGGAGGTATGTATACCTTCACCTTTCTAGACACGTACGCGGCAGGAAGTTCTCTACTCTTGTCCGTTCTCTTTGAGATACTCGCTGTCTCCTGGGTTTACGGTAATTTAATGACTTTCCTCCCTTTCCTCTTCATATTTTTAACGTTGTCCTCAAACGGGAAACCACACAGTTCTCCATAAATGAGGACAACAAAGAGACGTCTCTCCCTTTGATACTAGCGGTGGAAATTTTGGAGTGTGTACTATACCATATAATCTGGTTTAATTTTCTGTCGCTGCAAAATAATGGCAAAATAGGTCTGGACCAACTCTGTAAAGATGCAGAAGCCATGCTTGGATTCCAGCCGGGATTTTACTGGAGAATTTGCTGGAAATTTGTCAGCCCCATGCTTATAGCCGTAAGCTAGACTTTCAATGAAAACTACCCACCACCTACTAATGGGCTCCATGTATTAACAGTATTTCTTAATTGTTGAATTTCAAGACAATCATCATCCTGGACTTGGCCACTGCGGGTGAGTTGACTCATGAGGATTATAGATATCCAGACTGGGCTCAAATTTTTGGGTATATATTTACCTTCATACCCATCACACTTGTACCGATTGTGGGCTTCATTGAGTTCATGAAGTATCCCGGAGACTGCAAAACGGTTCGTTTAAAGTATTTTTGTTCAGCCTAGCCTATCTTTTGCTAACATAGGTGAAATGTTTTAATTTTTAATGTTTTGACGCGCAGAAACTTGCATACGCAATTACACCTGTGAGTGAGCATGCTGCAATTAAAGAAGGTGGTCCGATTCGACGAATGCAGCGATCACACTGGTCATACTTTAATTGGCGGAAGTAAATTCTCATGGAACCTTTAGACGCGCAGGGAAAACAAAAGTATTGAAAGGACATGGTTGTGGGTGAAAGCTATCAAGCATCAACCTGAAACACCACACCAGAGTTGCAACAAACCCAGCATTGCCTCGTTGTCTACAGGATGTACCGTGAAGTGAAAGTAGTGAAACGTGAAACCCCTAAAAAGGAGTTTGGGGCACTTTGAGACCAACTGCTACTTTTCATGTTTTCCAGAATAACTACCATGAAATGATATCAAATATTGTGTTTTATTGCTATATTTAATTTATTTGCTACACTTTACGTCTTGGTATTCTACTATTCACTTAATATTACAGGTTTAGGCATTCATTACCATTACTCAGGTATTACATTACTTTGTCACTTGTTAGGTTTAGCGAGAGAGTAAATGTTTTATTCCGATATAGAAGTACATATATTAGCTGGTCAAATTGTGTAGTCTTACAGTTAGCAAAAATTACAACTCTAGCTTAGAATATTATAATACAAAAATTCACATAAAATGGAACATATAGCCTGCTGCACTCGCACTACTCATATTGAAAAAGTTGTCAGATATCAATCAAAAAAGTTAAAGGAGGATCTTTAAATATTTGTTTTAAGATAGATAAGGTTTTACTGTATGATTAAGGTAGCTTTAATTATAACATAACTCAACAATGAGCTTTGCTTGCCGTTAATTTCCAGTCAGTATTATCCAGTATTAGAGTACGCACTGTACTACTGTAAACTAAATATTCGCCTGACTCATTCCAATATCCATTTACCTATGATAGTCATGATCAGTAGAATTTATTTTGGCATTTGACCTGGTAATAAAATAATGTAGCATTGAATAAACTAAACTAAAAATATTATTGCGTCTCAAAATCAATCTCAATTTATATATGAAGTGAGCGTTGATCGTTAACTTCAAGGGAGGTTTTTGCTTTTAAAGTGGTTTAAATTTATATTTTAAGCTTAAATGCCATTTCTTTTAGACGCAGACGGAACAATTCAGCATTTACCTAAGTACAAATCAGTTTTGTACAAACGGTGCTACTTTAAAAAAAACTAGAATTTAGGCATTACTAATAATACTATGTACATACATATGTAATTAAGTATTACTAAGTGTGAGCTAAAGTTAGTTTTAGCAGTGGTTTACATTACCGTCGGTAATTGTGCGCGATAAATTCCGCGCATTGGGCAAGCGTTTATAAGACATGGAATTCGGTTACAGAACCAAAAATTAATACCGAATTTCTGAACATGGATTTCGTTAAGATTGTTCAATGAACATTTAAAATACTATATAGCAGTTTATTAACAGATCAAAGAAGTATATAAATTTTCAAATTAAGCAACTTCACTATCAGTAAAGTTGATGTAGGAATTTAAATGTAGTGGCCTGGTTAGCAAATATTATGTAGTAATTATAGTTATAATAATGCTATAAATAGTCAATTGTAAAATTAATACTCATTAAATGCTTCCCAATAGGTTATATACTATAGCCACTAACCACAAATTTTCTGCAGATTTGTTGGTTGTATAAAGAAGGTAATCTACATAAGTAAAACTATTCATAATCAAATCACTTCTAATTTACGTATGTTGTTCATCTTCGTTTTGGAGCAAATAAAAGTGAAAATGAACTTCAATCCCATTGGCTAGATATCGTTGGCGGTTAAGTTCATAATGTCATAGGAGGGAAAACGTTGCAGTGAGCTAATAGTAAGCTAGTTTAAAAACTGTCTAGTAGCTTCCAGTTAAGCTCTAATGCAGCTAAATAGGACGTACTTAATCACAGCAGTAGTTAAAATTAAATGTCAATTTTAAATCTATGTCTTATTGATTAGTTCAGGTTATTGTCAAGTGCAGAAAAAACAATCATTTAATAGTTAACTTACCACCAAAACCAAATAAAAATGTTATTCCGTAAGTGATGTAATTTTGAGAGGAGCCACCACCTACCAACAACCAAGAAGTAGAAAAGCTAGATATGATATTCCTCATCCTAAGTACATGTAAGATGTAATTTTATGAATTTTATTTAATTTTGAATAGGTGTTATCAAAATGATTCATGACGGTGGGGTAACAAATGAAAAAAAAATCATGGGAAGTGGGAGGTAAAAAAGTCATTTGGCAAATACTCATGACTTGAGATCACGAAAGTGTCATCAGAACACTATAATTTTATTATACAAGATATCTAATTGCATATTGCAAAACAATTCATGTTAAATACCACACAAAATTAATTCACAAAGAATAGTTAATAATATATATTATGTATTTATGTTGTTTAAGAATAATACATATATGCTCAGACAGAGATCATCACTACAATCACAAAAAATCCACAAGAAACAGTGAGGTACATTTAGGATTCAATACAATTGAATTCAACAACTATATCTATTAATTAATTATTTTCATATTTTCGCTGTAAGTTATATCGCTTCTTGTATTTGATTGTGACGAGTTGTACTGCTTAAAATTATTTGCCGTAAAATAAATTAAAATGAGCCCACTAAACTACAAGTTTTTCTAACATTTCATTATGACTGCATGTATTAAAGATCAGAGATTATTTACTGGAAACTAGGTTCAACTAGATTGGAATCAAATCATCGAATGTCAATTATACAAGGACATGTACACATTTAATTGATCTTTATCGATCAATATTTTGTTCGTCATTTTAACAGTTCCTCTCGGTCTTCTTCGGTAAATCCGAAACGTTTTGAAAAGGCATCGAATTCGAGTCTCACGTGCTCATCAAACTGCCTTCTGACATTGTCAAGTTCCTCTTCAATTGGGGGTCCAAAAATACATCGAACAGGGGGACCGTTACCTTTCTTTCCAAATTCCACTGGAGAGGGAGGGTCAAACAACAAAGCCTTAGAAACGTGCCGTCTTTTTACATCTGTAGAAGCATCCGTACAAACTAAGGCTGCTGACTCCGCGTCAGCAGCCACTTCCAATGATCTTTTTCGAACTTCTTGAGAGGCTTGTCTGAGAACTCTTCTTTCTGGCGTTTTCAGGGGCAGAAAACCTCCTGAATTGTCCAATTCATCACCTAGTTCTGCCTGTGGTGGAGTTAAAGGCTGTTTAAAATTGTCACGTCTGAAATCAATGAGATCAGCACCATCAGGTGGTCCTTTGAGAGAAGACATTCCTATTAGCTTCTCCGTCTGGGAGTTATCTTCACTCCAATGAAGCAAATTGTTGTCTGTGGGAGCACCACCATCTGCGAGAGTTCTCGTTCCCTTGCTAGCCATACTGACTATGTCATCTAACAGTCATCAAAACTAAAAATGAAAATATATTTTTAAAATTACTAGACTATAACTGAAAACCGTACACATAAGAAAAAACAAGATTAACAAAATCACAACAACTCAATTGTATTCTAAATCTAAACCTAAATGTTTTGTATTTGTTTTGATTTGGTACGTACGTACCATGTGTGTATTTACAGTAATTGATAATGGTCTTCAACAGCGCAACAGCAACGGGTGTAGCAAACCCAAATCGTCAAACCAAAGCAATAAGTATAGATGAACTACTCCTGCAACTTTGTAAAATTAAACAG
The DNA here is from genome assembly GCA_027744115.1 of Acrocyrtus sp. NNG-2020. Classification (NCBI taxonomy): domain Eukaryota; kingdom Metazoa; phylum Arthropoda; class Collembola; order Entomobryomorpha; family Entomobryidae; genus Acrocyrtus; species Acrocyrtus sp. NNG-2020. Next base: position 22,233 of record JAHZND010001958.1, read on the forward strand.
TTAATGTAATTTTGTTCCACATTTAATATTACTATCTATATAATTGTACCACAATTTGTACATGTATTATTGTATGTTTCCAAAGCTAAACACCCTTTTAAATGTACAATGCTTTTTAAATGGAAGAGTTAGGTGTATTATGACAAGGTGTTAACTTGAACTGTTTGGGCATCTAAAAATTATTTACTAAATTATCATATGTGGAGCAAAGTTACGTGAAGTAGGTATAATAGGTACCTTTCAATGTCACACTACTGATTATTTTTCAAAAACACTCACTACATTCTCTCAACAAATTATCAAAAACCAACTCTAGTAGCACTAGAGCACAGGGCGGGAACTTGCAAACCTGCAGACCCCTCTACAGTCTAACTTCAGAATTAATTGTCAGAAATGGATTTTGCTGAAATTCACAATTTTACCTAATTTATTTTTGGACTCAGAATAAAATCAAAATTAATTTTTTTATTCCGCAGTCCAATTTTTGCCACTAGCAGCAAACTTGTTTACAAAACCCCTAGCAACGTACTCACTGAAATATCTACAATTATCGGGTACTGATTCCGAAGTTCCGAATATCTAAAAATCGGAATCACTAAGGACCACAAAATTGAATAAAATTACGAATTTCAGCACAATCACTTTGCCAATTTTCCAGTTTATGGGATCAAAGATTGCTACAAACGCGAACTTACCGAAAAATCAAACGTTTAACCAGTTGTGATGACAACTAGTGGCTTTTTTTAATCGTTAAAATTACCACATTCAAATTCTTGGCACCAGCACTCCAAACTCAGCACAGGAGAATATGATTGGAGGAGAGGAGAGTAAAATTTTACGCTTTTACGCTTTACAGTGAACTGCACGAGTGACAGCGACGAGACAGGATTAGGGACTGGCGCTAGGCAAATAAGGCTAGCTATCCGCTATCGTAAACTGACTTTTGCTTTTCTATTTTCTACTCCTCCTCTGCTTGACACACTGACACCTGAAAACTGAACAGATACGCACTTTGCTTATGTAACAGCTGTGAGCATTTAGGCATCCAAATATTTTTGTTTTGGGAGCATTAACCTTACCCAAGCTGGCTATGCTTTTACCACTGACGTTTCCTTCTCTCCATAATATGCAATGCTCAAGCGTGGTGGGTGGGTGGAGACGGTGGACGTGGAATGTGGATAAAAATTAATATTTTATAGAGCATAGAACAGAACCAGTAATAAATAGCTGCTAGCCACTAGCTGGGTAAAGATTTGCTGACTTTGTTGTAAATTGTTAGAAATCAGAATTGTAATTTTGCGAGCTGGATAAGAACTAATAATATTGTACTAGCCTTAGCCTGTTTTTCTTATAACGAGTTCACTGACAACTAAAAACTAAAATGTCAGATCACATAGCGTAATTGAAGACAGAGGTTGCAAACTGCCGACTGTTGCCAGTGCACACTGTAATAACATGAGGGAAATGACATCATGAATGGAAGTGTGTGATGATAGATATTGCTCCAGTTCATGGCGAGATTTTTTTTAATTGTTTGAACTCATGAGGAGTGGAAGCTCAATGAGCATGAATGTGACGAAGGATGACGTAATTTGTCAGAGGAAGGTGCACCATGCACCTGCTATGTGACGTATGCCAGACAAAGTTCATTTGTCCTATTGGAGTTGTAAAAGGTTATTACGCCTGTCAAAAAAGCACTGGGCAATGTACAATTGGAAAAATAGAGTATTGACCATTATTTAGTTGCTTAAAAATTTATTTATGCAAAATTGCACCGGATCAGTGCATAAAACATACAACAAAGTTGGAGCGGAAGTAGAAACGCGTTAATTTCCTACAAAAATACATAACATTTATTATACAATCTAGAGAAAGTAAAGTAGCTAGAAGGGGACTAATAATCATCGTCACTGAAAATATCAAAAATATTTAAATATAGGCTTAAAATCGAACTCATGTCGCTTATCGTTTTAGTTTGTATTTGTTATTAATGCGAGCGTTAACTATGAATGCTGCATTCTTGCATTTAAGTCACTTAATCAACTTTTCGATGCCATTCCCTCCACCATATTTATCGTATCACAAAAATAATTAAGGTAATTTAATTCCCTTGGAACATCGTTGCGTTTTCTTATCTGAATCTTCTCCGGACTTCCCTAAAAACTAGCTTTTGTGCGTCCGACTCATTTTCCCATTTAATGCAGCTGTATCCGGACTGTTGGACGCATTTCGGTGCGACCTCCCCCTCGTCTATGCATTGTACTCGAAGAACGTTAAAATAGAAATTTCCAACCAGCTCGGCAGTTGGGCTTGCTACTGCAGCTCGCTTCAAACAATCATATAGTGCAGAATCACATTCGCAGTGGGATCTAAATCCATAATAAATTAAGGTTTGTTGAATAATTGTGATCATTGCTTAATTGGTAATCATGTTTGTGTTAAATTGTGTTAGAAATTCTTTGCCGTGCGCCGTGATAGAAATGCATCGATTCACTCACTTCGAGTACAAGCTCCAATTCACAAGACCATATGCTGAACGAAAGGCAAGCACCTTCCGAGGACACAAATCGTGGGATCTATAGAATATATTATTGGTAATTAAATAATTAAATATTAGTAGAGTTTTTGTAAATCCTTATTTTTTGGTTAATAGTATGCTCACCTGCAGCATTTATCAAGATTACGTTGAGTTCCCAAATCATTATAGTCCTTTGCTATATCTTTTAGGCCACACCATTTGGTACCTTTTGGTTTAGGGTAACCAAACATATTTGTAAAAACATATAATTTTCAAATTCTATTTTTGTTTTGCCTATTTGCTGAAAATAGGGCAGAGCTAATAAGGCATTATCTTTTACCCGGAAGGATGCCGGATACCATCGACCACATGTTCATTTTATGCTGTGCAATGACTTCCAAGGGAGTCTTGGTAGGATTTTGGTCTCCTCCGTCATTATTAAATTCTGAGGTGTCATCCTGTTGCGCATTATTGGAATTTTGGATGTCTAGGGACTGACAAGCTTTTATCAAGTTGAGCATAGCATGGAATCCAATTTTTTCGATAATTTTATTTTCTTGTGCGAGCTGTTTCAAGGCTGCAATTTGCTCCTCTGGATGGCTGCAAAAAGTTTTCGTAAAAAAAGTAGATTAGGTTCCGGTTTCACCCCTATTGCGTCATCGCACTTTTTTTCTCTTCTATCGGTATACATTACTTAATTTCATTTGGAAACGAGACAGTGACTTGCAACTTACTTTACTTCTAGTAGTTCACAGTGGGAAACGTTCATATTCGAATTTACGAAAACAGTGGCAATGGTTTCCCCGTCGTAATAGGATATCCCTATAGGCTCAGCTGAATTTGACATCATTCTTCCAGAGCCGGCACGAATACTTGCGGCCAAGTCTGGAAAGAGTGTGTAAAAGTCCACTGCTGGAGCGTCGCTCATGTTTACACTGGACTCAGATCCATACAGATTGTAGGTTGAGACGCTCGGACGGAAGGAAAGATTTGGAGCCAGTGGAGTGAAGCTAATAACAATTCAGAAGAAAATTGACACGGTATTAATTCTTGAATTTATTGACTTTCAGTCATTTCATGGCCATCAAGAAAACGTGAGGAATGTGCATCCAGTTTTATACGAATGTGGTTCTTGGGATACTTCCTATTTCTGCACGGTAAAATGGCGAAAAGCAGTAGAGGTTCTTATGCGAAATTGCCGCAACTCTCAAATACCTATACTAACTTAAGTTACTACTTTGCCATTAACATTTACCTGATTAAATTAGGAGTAGTAGGGTAATAGCAGTGTA
>JAHZND010001959.1:0-11714 GCA_027744115.1 Acrocyrtus sp. NNG-2020
AAGAGTTTATTATGACCACAAAATATTATTTAAGATACGATAGCTGTATCGGCTGATTTAATGTTTTAATAAAACAACTTTTTACAAGTGACAGCATGATTTAACCCTGTCCTGTGGATGTTTCCACAATAGCGCTCCTTTTTGAAAACCGTCTATATCGCCATCGGAAAGTGACCTCTTCCAACTATTTGCACTGTGAATTTCATCTTTGCTCTTTGACATTCGGGCTAATACTTCATCCAAGTCGCATACCACATAATAATTCGACTCCTTTAATAAAGTTGGAGGGATTGCGGTGCATAGGTAGTGTCTCAGATTCTTAAATATCCGAAAGAAATTATAGAAACAGCTCCTATGCCCGCTTTCCTGAGCTGTTTTTGAAACCCGATAGCATTTGTAACGATAATGACTCTGCATATAAAATTAGCATTGGTTAGTCGTTTGCATTAATTTTGATCATTTATAACTGCACTTCAATTGGAAAGTTGGAAGGGGCTCTACCTGAGTTTCAATCACAAAAAACAATTCTTTCGCCGTCTTGTCCAAGGCGGTTATGTACAGGTAAACACAAGGGAAAAGTATGACGTGTCCGATGTCGCAAATTATCATGACAATAGCAGTGATAACTACTATCCATAAAATAGAAACATTATGGAATACCTGTTCCCAGGTTGGCCTATCTTCCTTGAGTTTCAGCACAAGAACAAAAACTGAGATGGAGGTGATGTACAGGTAAAATAGTACAACGGTGAACATTAGGTAGAAGTAGAAGGGAAAATTTCTGATGCCTACACATGTCCCTAGGATATTGCAGTGGTGGTCATATCGTACTATACATCTATCGCAAAATCGACAGTGAACTGTTCGAGTATGCTTAAAATGTTTGCATTCGTAGCAGTAATTTCCTAAAATAGTTTCTCCGTAGTAAACCATTGGTCGAAGGACTGGGGTTGGACCTTTCCTATGCGTGTTATCTAGAACATCGAATTTCAATTTATATAATAAATTACCGAATAAAATGCATTTGAAAAGATAGCAGAAAAATTCCAAACGAGTAATTTGTTTAAATACAGTATTTAATTTCTAACTGCTGATGTTGCTCGGGTTTTCTAGGCAGGACTCCTGGATCCATCATTATTGTAATTAAGATTAGTACTTGAGATAGCAAAACAAGTAAGCCGGCAATAATTGGTATTAGCAAGTCCGGGAAAAGCAGAGTCTTGAAACAAGAGCGTGTTCTGCATCCAAGAAATAAGAAAGAAATTAGGTTTCGTACAGCCAGCGAATGTTTTGAAAGTGACACGAGATATTTTATATTAAGATTACATACTCAACAGAGAAGAATAGAATCAAGCAGAATGTTTGATGAGCACAAATATAAATTCCCCCGACCTTTTCCTTAATTTGTGCCCAGCGACCTGGAGGCGCATTAAGTTCTTCAGTTATCTTCCTTCGTCTCATCTATTCTTATTACTCTTTCACTTTCTCTGCAAAGTAATTTCGAGCATTTTCCATTTCCGTCAACTGCATCTCTTTTAATTTCTCTGGGTTGAAGAGGAGGCGCGGCTTGGGAAGGTTGTAAAGGATGAACTTTAGAATGTTGTTGTATTTTTAGAGCCATTAAATGTAGACGTAATTTATTTATAATAAACACATCTTTCTGGTGCGTTGTACTGTTTTTGTCACAAAAAATGTTTTGATAAGCTTTACAGGAAGCTGCAATAAAAATCATAAGTACTGGAGAAATGCTCCTTAGAAACTGTATGCTCCAAGCGTTATAATAGCGTTAAAACTTTTGACTCAAAAGTTGACATCTTTAGTTCTAAAAAACGTGGATTTGAAATGATTTTCTTTACTGCACGTGTATGCATTGAGTCCATCTTCCTAATGGATATCTATCGCGATGTAGTATTTGTATTTATATAGTCGTGCTATTAAATATGCTATTGGACATCATTCCATCAGGTATTAAAAATGAATTTACGCATTTTTAGGATAAATTAATATATTTCGTTGTGTCCTGTCACTACCAACAAATTATGTAATAATATTTTAGGGTAGCCTGAGATCTTCAACGTAACTTCAAGATGCGATCAGTTGGCTTGCTGGTGAATCTAACTCGGTTCGTTTACGATGGATTCGTTTTTGCCACGGAGTATAGCGTCTTCCTAGTTTTAATCGTTGCTCTAGTTCGAGGCGTCCAAAGTATAATCGAAAAATATGTTCAAGCCGCGATCCTTTTTGGAGTAATTTTCACTATGCAAATAGCCTTTAGGTATGTGTCGTGTTCCGAAGACGAGGAATGCTACGAAGAAGGTGGGCTGATTTTTCATAGTGCAAGGATTATTTGGGACTCGTTAATGTGCTCGGTGGAACTCTCCATCTACATTTGTATTGTGGGGGCAATTTATTACATAATTATGCTCCTATCGGATCACTTAAAGCATGCTTTTTCCCTGTGGCTCATTCTATTTGTGACTTACGTAATGTGCAGATCTATGTACGGCCATACAATGTACCATCAGGATGAGTGGGAGTAATTAAAGAGCTCAGTTATAATAAAATGAGATAAAGTTATTCGCTTCAATCAGAAAAACCTAATTTGATTTATTTAACTACCTATAAATAGCTACCTAATTTAGCATGATTTCACTATTTCTTTTGAATACGTTTTTCACAAGATTTTTATTTTAATCTGCGTACTTCTACCCGAAAGATCTTTGACTTCATTTATCAAGCCAGAGTTGAAATTGAAGAACTCCCGGAGAGCAAAAGGATGAAAATTTTATGGGAGAACTTTGCTCAACAACAGGTTTTCAGGATGATTGAATAGGTAGTGTTGTTTTTTTGTTGAGGTGTGTCCTGATTGAAACAAGGAGAGATTTGACTTGTTTCATGCCATCTCATGCAGTCATACCGTTCCTCCTTCCTCTTGTTTCTTGTCCACAACTGACAGCAAACAGCAAATTAACCAGAAAAAGTTTATGGCATGCACATTTTTTATGTTGTTGATTTTTCGTCCTGATAGTTCTAACGTTGCGAAGAAATAGAAATCTTCACAAATGATTCTACACTAAATATTACGGACTTTTATGAGATGTTGCAAAAAATGAACTTGCTTTTTGGTGCATGCAATAACATTGACATCATGTAGTAATTCGCTAACTAATCCGAAGTTACTTCAGGTCATGGACCGAAAAAAAATCTGCAAAGCGTGCCTTTTAGTTTTATCTCTTTCACAATATCGTCTCTTATGCCAACTCATCAGCTCATTTCTATTTTATCTCTGCGACTAAAAACACTGCGATTCTCTCCTGGGAAAGGGCTGTAAATAGATTTTTTAACGAATTTTCTGTCCAATTTCTATACAGGTAAACTCACAAGGTATTTAAAAACGACATCTGTAGAAAATAACGGATTTGAAAACAGAGACAATAGCAGGGCGCGGTGTGCTAATATAGACCGTTCAGGTCATCATTCAATTAATCAAAATGAAGAAATCAGAACTTATCATTTTGACAGTTATACTGGTCTCGTGGAACCCTGAGGTATGCATGTAGCAAATATTGTCTTGCTCCTTGATTTTCGGAAATCGCTGCTGAAGTACGAATTTTTTTAAATATCAGGTTAGATATGTATCCGGTCATGGCAGAATAATGGAACCGCCTGGGAGGAGCTCAATGTGGAGGTTCGGCTATCCAACCCCTGTCAACTACGATGACAATCAGCTATGGTGTGGGGGAGCCGCAAGTAAATTTAATTGCGAAATTATTGCAAGTCACTTTAAAATAGGCTGACTCAGATCTTTCAATTCTTTACTTTAATTTTCGATAACAGACTTTACAGAGAACGGAAGAAAGTGTGGAATTTGCGGGGACAACTTTGCGGACTCAAATCCAAGAGAGCACGAAGCTGGGGGTAAGTATGGCCTCGGACTGGTGTCAAGACGATATGCGAAGGGTCAGCTAGTTGAAGCTGTTATAGAACTCACAGCTAACCATCGGGGTTACTTTGAGTTTAGGATTTGTCCAGTGCCAGACAGCACAAAGGAAGTTACTCAGGAATGCTTAAATCAGTTAGTATATGTGGTTACAGATTAATTAAATACTCCTTACACCTTTGCTCATAGATCGTGACCTATGCCAAAGTCGTAGATGCAAACTGGAGAAAGAATTGTATTGTAAATAGTTAAATATATAAATGAATTACAGAAATAAATTAAAAGTCATGGATGACAATGGAAATCTTCAGGATAACTACCCTATCACAAGGGATGAAAAGAATGTCAGCTTTGACGTAAGATTGCAGTTGCCCACGGATCTCCTCTGCACGCACTGCGTTGTCCAGTGGACTTACATTGCTGGTCAGTTTGTTTAATTTGGGGTGAAACGAGAATCATTTTTAAAGAAGCAAAATCTTAGTTCAGTACTTATTTTAATTTTGCAGCTAATTCGTGGGGCATATGCGAAAATGGGACGGAGGCTAATGGTAAGCGAATTCAACTGTAAATTAAAAGCAGTCTGTAGACAAAAGAAAAACTTTGGTTTCATTTCGCAAGTAAAAAGCTTTGACTTGCAAATAAATGCACATACATAATATATAGGTTGCGGCCCACAAGAAACTTTCGTGAACTGTGCTGATATTGCAATTCTGGCAAACGACGGAACTCGGCCGCCCCATGTGCCTCCAAAGAATATGGTGTTGGTGCGAGATAATAAAAGTGGAGAACTGATACCGCTAGTCGTTAGGCAAGTTTTTAAGCAAATATATTTTATTACCTTTTCCTCCTTCCCTTTTTATCTCTCCCAGAAAGGATAACGAACGGATTACTACGCACAAAATGCGTACATGCATAAAATAAAGTGTGAGTGAAAATGTGTAAAAGTTTTTGCATGCAAATTCACACTTAAAATTATTATCAAGTGAACGTGGAACGCATGTGGCTCTCGTGCTAGTTTTTTTTTCGTTGGTAGAACGGGGTAATGAGGAGAATGAGGCTGATTTAAAGGCTTCAGTCTTATCTAAGTTTAATGATCTCTTGTTATTAATACAGGTCTCAGGTGTGCATGGGAAATGGAAGTTTCAAAACACAACCAGGAATTGACATGTGGTGCCAAGAGAATTGTGTGCGCTACCCTCCCAACTGCCCTGAGGATAAGTGCATGTGCATTGATTCATGTGAGCCTCAAGGAGAATTCAGAAATGTGACGGGAGCCCAACTCTTCTGCGATCATAATTGTATCAGATTTCCCCAGATTAACTGCGACCCTGAGAGATGCAAATGCTACTGAATGATTTTTTCAAAGAAATGTTTAAGCTTTAACTAATTTTAATTGCTTTTTATTAAAATGTTTTGGTTGAGTTGAATAAAGTCAGTTACAGAAATACTCACGTGTAAAATTCATCCGTCCCGTTATTTAAAGAAAAATTCCAGAGTGAGATAAGCGAGATTACAAAAAATTCGGTGACAAATGCCAAGATATACCTAAAGTTAGCTAACTTGAGTAGTGATAGCTCGTTCATGTGAAATGGTGACCCATGCGTAAATTCTAGATATCCACCTAGGGTGACACACAAAAACCCAACAGGTCCTGTTAATGACATCGTCTTATCCTTATCAAATAAGAATGCTCAGGTAATTATGCGATTACACCTCATTACCACTTTTGACGAACTTAGGCAAAAATTTGCTGAGCTTGTGAAAGCAAGCAAGTGAAATACGAACTGTCTCTTTCTTTGCATGCTCACGATGGTAATAAATCCTTGAAAGGATAAAAGTCGATGATGACAACTGCACCGCCCCACAATGACTTTAGTTATACTGATTAAAAAAAGAAGTAAGCATTATAGGCCAGTGAGATCATCATGATGGCCATACACATATCCACAGCACAAACTACGCATAATAAAAAGTGCAACAAAGAAAATCCACTTCTACAGATACAACGCGTGTACAGTTTTACGGAGTCGATGCGATGGGCTAAATCTAATATTGTGTAGTGTACCTCTTTGTGAAGATTTGTCATGAGAGGCGATTTTGGCTTTGAGATGAGAAAATAAACGCTCTTCACGTCAGTTTTTCTTTTGATCTCGAGAGGGGAAGAAACACGAAGATCTTTTTATCAAGAGGGAGCACAGTGCAGTGTGAGACACAACCTAACCGGAAGTGATATAAAACAGAGCTTGAAATCAAAATGGCACTGCCACTGGACGAAAAAACAAGAAAGGTGATTTTAACAGCGCTGCTGGCCGTCGTAGTGGTGAGGGAAGCTAACGGTCATGGAAGACTGATGGATCCACCCGGGAGAAATTGCATGTGGAGATTTGGCTACCCCACCCCCGCTAACTATGATGATAACCAGCTTTGGTGTGGAGGAGCTGCAGGTGCTGCAGTTAATATCGAAGATTAGTAATTTTTTTTGAAGAAGCAGACAAAAATTAAATATATATTGGATTCTGATAGTGATGAACCAGCAAAATAAAGGAAAGTGTGGGGTATGTGGAGACAACTATGCAGATCCTGTACCTCGTGCTCACGAAGTTGGAGGGTACTACTCGAGAGGAATTGTCGTCAAAAGATATTCTCCAGGTCAGTTATTTGATGTGGAGGTGGAGCTTACTGCGAATCATCAGGGAACGTTTGAGTTCAAGCTTTGCCCTGTTAAGGATCACTCTGCTGAAGTAACTCAGCAATGTCTAGACAGGTTTTTAAAAATTAAAATACACATTTTTGCGAAACGTGTACTAGTATGGGTTATAATAATAATGTGTGACAGATGATTCTAATGTTATCAATATTCAACATTTTAAAAGTGTACCTCTGAAAGTTGTTGATGCCACGGGGCTCATCGCTGAAAAGTATGTCATAATGTCAACCGAAAAGAGAAAGACGTTCTATATTCAGTGTAAAGCTTCCACCGTACACTAGCTGCTCCCATTGTGTGCTCCAATGGACTTACATTGCAGGTAACTTGTAACTAATTCGAGGTTAATTAAAGAAATACAAAAGCCTAATTTACTTGATAAGGCTAAAATTAATTCCAGCAAATACATGGGGAGTATGTGCAAATGGGACCGAAGCTGTTGGTTGTGGAGCACAGGAGAGATTCGTGAACTGTTCGTTACTAGATTTACACAATAGTTCAGAAAACGTGCATTTTAATTTTTACTGTACACATTTTTATTTTTATTAATTATCTGGCAACAGGTGCAGATATCGCTATAATTCAGAACACTGGAGGTCGACCTCCCACACGATTCCATTCAAACTTCTTGACTCCACTTCCTGCCGTGAGATACGGCGGCAAGAAGCTGCCCAATGTAATCCGATCCCAAAGGTGTATAGGCACAGGTGCATTTACTGGAATTACCGAAATGGACAATTGGTGCCAATACAACTGTCTGCGTTATCCTCCAAACTGTCCAGCCAAGAAGTGTCACTGTCTAACTACTTGCGATGCAGTAGGCTCCTTCGGGGAGCAACCGGGATCAGACGTTTACTGTATGGACCAATGTCTGGTATATCCACCAACAAAAAAATTGCACTACAGACAAATGTTCCTGCTCATAATTTTCGTCGCATCTCAATTCAGAAAATATTTCTTAATCAATTCCCAAATAATAAAAATTCAAATGGAATCTCAAAGTAAACTTTTACTAAATTATTTTTCTCTTGTCACAGCTACATAAAGTAGAAAAATATTTTAAAGCACATGTACATATTGATAACAGTTCCTATCGACCACGAAAGTGCTCTTGCAGGTTGACCAATTATATAAATTACGTACACAAAAGTGTGGAGAAATCTCGCCGCGGTGAAGATCTGAAAAATGCTCCTTGCATACAAAGGAGACGGATGCGCGAAGCAATAAATAAGTCCAAGAATGCAGAAAGGGACGATGTTTTTGATGTCGTCATCCTGAGCTCTATAGTTTAACAATAGTGCCTATTCTTAATAGCACATAAACAAATTCACATTCAGACCAATTCAGATTTACTAACCTTTGCACTCGCATTAAATCTGTGTCAAAAGTGACTTCTCTAAATGATTTGAAAAGAGAGGCATCCTCCTTCTCAAGAACTATCTACAAATATAAACTTCTTCTAACTTCACTGTTATTTTGGCATATTTTTGGAAACATTTTTGAAATAAAATTACTAAAGCTAATTTTTTACCTTCTTCTTATACTGAACCGCAACTTTCAAAAAGTTCATCGAAACTACCTTAAATACAAGGATGCTCGTGTAAAATGCATAAGACTGGAAAACAGGCCATGAAAAATCCAGGTCAACTGCCATAATTTTTCTTTTGACAACTATTTCGGTTATGATTTGAGACAGTAGCCAGCTATAATAGGTAAAAATAATTGCAACTTGAGAACTTAAATGCAAAATGCCAACAAACCAAAAGAGGAAGTTGAAAATGAGAAACCATAAACTTCCTCTTTTGGTTTATATAGCACATAATGTCCAGTATATCTACTTAGGTAGTTACTTTTTTGTGGTACTGGGCTTTTCTACAGATTATTCTCATACTAACGTAAATGTAACATAGTTAGACCAAGATATGTTATAGTTATTAAGTTATTCTACGTTTTTATCTAAAATGAAGCACAAGTATCAATTGGATTTTAACTGTAATCAACTCATAGTTATTTTCTTGAAGCCAATAATCATGTACATAATCTAATCTACACAATAAATGCAGGACGAAGGGCGACCTATCATGGGCAGGCGAGAGCATAGTCTTTGTTCATGCCGAGTTGTGGTCGTGAAGAATGTTTATCACTGTGCCCCAGCTAAATAGCTTCTCAATCCGTAGCGGGTAGCGGTCGCATCGCATCCACATCTGATTTGTTTTAGTAAAATTTTACAGTAGGAACTCGGAACTGGAAAAGTAGTGGAAAAAACAAGTTCTTGATGACGAAGAAGACGAAGTTGAGAGTGATAGTTTGATGATAATGGCAAAGTATGATAAGTTTTGTAGTTAACTCTTTTGGATGGGCTTAGGGAAAGTAAAACTTAAAAATATTTAAATGGATTGATTAATTTGGTGAATAAAAATGAGGAGGACAGTAGGATCCTTAGCTGTGGTGATTCTTGTTGTTGGAGCCTGCTACTGGAAATATTGTGACGGGGGAGCCGAGAGGTAATATAAAAGATTTTGCTTTCTAGAATTAAATTAATAAAGACACAATTTTGATTGTTTTATTTACTGCTTGAAGAGAGTTCAAAAATTGGTCAAAACTCAAAACGAGGCGAGGATGACACTAAGCTGGAGCGAGAGGCTAGCAGTCCCTCACAAAATTCTCATTCAACGCCAGCAAAGCACACTAAGAGCCCTAGTGTAGTTCGAGAATCGGTTCGAATTTATGATCATAAAAAAGTTATACAAGCACAGAAATACAAGCACTGTAATCTAATTTAATATTAAATTGTCTTCATTACAGCAAAAGTCGTCAGGACACGACCTCTGCAACTTAAGTCAGCCAGACATTAATTGTTCCGAGTTGGATGCAGAATGTATTAACTGTGAATTCGACTTGAAATGCAAATATGGCGATAATATTATTGTTAAATGTCAAAAGAAACCAGGAGTCGTTTGCAAGGTAGGTTACAAGTTATAATTTTCATCGTTGAAAAGTACGTTCGTTCTATGTAACCAGTGTAAAACTTTGATGTTTGCGTTTACCGTAGGAAGACACAACATTCTCAAGGACGATGGTCTGCCAGTACTGTTACCAGACTCCACAGTATCAGCAAATTTGTAATGGATTGAAAGGATGCAACTCAATTAGTGCACCTCCTCAACTTTCCAAGTAATTAGATTAATCGAAAAATTTGGTTAGGTATATTATTACACTAAGTTAACGTTTGACGTAATTAATATAATTTCACTTTATTTCATCGCGTTAGGCACAACTGTACCGTTCTTCCAAGTGTCATATGTTTGGGAAACCGAAGATTTCCACGGATGATGCCGTGTAACTGGAAGAATGGCTACAAAGTTAGCGACTAGCGTCAAAAGGTTTTTAAAAATAATTCTCACAAATTATACAAGACTGTCATCCAACATAGTTTACAAAATTATAATACTGTGACCGACGCAGAAGTTAAAATATGATAATTATTAGCCAAAAAGAACTCGATAACAAAGTCGACATACATACATAAGATAACTTATTACTTATTTATAAAGTAATTTTAGCTTAAGAAACAATTTTTTGTAAGATAAATTGATAGTAATAGTAAAAGTCCGCCAAAGAGATTGTTAATCGCCACCATTGCCAATATTCGTAGTTTTATTCCCACAGTCTACCTGGGATTGTATAGAGTTGTCACGAATTCTTCCATGCAATTCTTGCGGATTGGGGTGGCTATTTATTATTACACCGTCATTGTCGGGAGATAAAACAGATGGTGGAAGCAAATTTTGATAAGCTGGAACTGCTGGGGATGGGGTCTGAAACGGCATGATTGATCGCACAAATGAGGTAAGACTTGTTAGGAAACCACCTTGGCTGTTAGGAGCATGTGAGGAATTAATGCTTTGATTTTCATTTTGCTGATTGCCATTTTGATTTGCATTCAGCACCTCAGGGAATGGGAATACCCGATGGTGATTGCGCATTCGTCGAGCACACGACAAATCTTGCTGACTTCTTACTATTCTGAAATGAAGTTGTTGGTCTCTGACGATACCATGTGGAACCCCTTGAATGGCTCCACAATGTGTTCTGGTCCTGCTATGTCCTAAGTAGCGACGAAAAAGTGTGTGCCGCCGTCGCCTGTGTCGTTGACGAGGTCGGGGCCCCGACCGATCAATTGGATTTTTCAGAACGAAAACAGTCTTTTTCAAAGTGGATTTCTTGGAAAGTCGGGCTTTTCGAATCAGTTCGGTTAACTTCCTTATTTCTGGGTCAGTTTCCACGGGGTGAATGTCAGCAGTTGTAGAAAGGGGCTGAGATGATCCAGCCGTTTGACGAAGCGCAATATGAATCGTTTTTAGAAATGTCTTGACTTCTTCTACAATTCTTCCTGAAAAGGAATGTCGACCAAATAGGGTGTTTCCATTCGTTGAACCTGCTTTTATCACAGCACCATTAACAAGTGTAGGCCCATGATAAGGCTTCATTACGAGTTGTCCCACCTGTGACTCTGAAACTTTCTTTGTATCCTGTGTGCTCGCTCCATTTTTGCTCAATATATCTGGAAACCAACTTTTTATCCAGCTAAGAAAAGAAGGATCATTCCTGATATTACTATTTTCTACGCTGCCCTTTATTCGCAAGTTCTTGGTCCAGCTCTCTGGAAATGCCACAGTGCCGCTTACATAATCATGCTCTCGGTAGCGATTGTCTTTACGGAGTTTCTCTAAGGCTTGATTGATTTTCTCATTAGCTATTTCAAGTAGTCCATCCAATTGATCAATACGAAGGGTTTCCGTTAACTCAGATGTATAACGAATACTAGATTCTTCATTTAATATTAAATTCTTAAAGCGATCCTCCAAAGTTACCGTCTTGAGCTTGTTTTGCTGCTGTAGCATACTAGATTCAGCCATTCTGTCACTTACGTCACCTGGCCAAGAGGTGGGATCATCAGGTAGCGAATTCAGCCATCTTTGCACTCTAAGCCTCCTGCAACTATTTCTTCCCTCTAAAGAAACCGCATTCTTATCCCCCTGTGGTTTCTCCAAGAAGTATCCTTGCTTT
>JAHZND010001960.1:0-14512 GCA_027744115.1 Acrocyrtus sp. NNG-2020
TCCTTGAATTTGCTACTAGCAGGTGCATCAAATCAGCTTTTCTCCTGCATTTGCATTAAATTGCATCAGCCATTGTCCAATACCAGATAAAACAGCGTAGATGTATCGAGTCTATCTGCTACCCCGCGGCAGCTACAACTAAGACGACCTGGTTTTATTTCTAGATTATTGCTATTTAGTTCATTGCTAGCTGTGCTCCAATTCTCATGCTGATCTTCGCACAACGCAACGCAAACGTGGCTATTTATTCAATCACTAATTGATAATATTGTATTTGCTTTTGCTATTGTCAATGTTTACTCTTTTCACGAGATTAAAATCACACAGTTCTCCAAATAATTCGCTCTTCTCTTATGCTCATGTATATAACCATATTAGCCATCCAGGTCAGTGTCAGTATTTCAACACTGGACCATATAATTATAATTATTTGTGATCGTAATAACTACCAAAGAATCAAATTTCCAGCCAGCGCCACCCTCTTACCATTGTCACACGTTCCTAACAACAGCTCTCAGCCCTCATATTTAATTAAACTTCCCCAATAAATTATTCCACTCATGACAACGTTATAACTACAGCAAAACAGTTCATTGTCTGTTGTAAGCGGCCCGGAAACGTACATGCTGACTGCGTACTATTTATATCGATAAATTCCAAAAGCCAATACGTACGTCGTAAACATTCAACGAACTTACATAAAGTAGCAACATGTGCCAAACCAACTGCAAATACATGTCAATAATTTGGCACGTCATCATCACCTTCGGTTCATCACACTCATATTCTCATGTCAGCAAAATAAACATCTTGCTACTTTCCTATTCTTAAGTGTTAATGTATGCATATTTATCCTACTTTACTAGACTAGCGGTTGTTTGCTCGTCAATGGAAAGCGAAAAATCAAAATTTAGCTGCGCAATGAGAAAATTAAAATTGTCACACTCGCATTCCTCATTTTCCTTCTTTAATCGACTGGAATGCTCAATGTAGAATCTCGTGGAAATGGATACCCAATAATAGCCATTTTCTAAATTTCTAATTTCTCTTCTTTAATTAAGGTTTCAGCATTAAGGCGTGTCACTAAAGAGCATAAAAGCTAGAAGTCAAAGGCGTGCTTGACAACCATCTGGCCAACACGAGTACTACGTACTACATCTCTGCATAATTCTTAGCTTGTCTTGACTGAGACTTAACATATTTACATCGGATTAATTATGCACACTAAACTTTGCAAACACTCATAATATGAGTCATGAGAAGCACTATGACTTGGTTAAGTGCTATCATCACCTGTTGATATACCGGTGGAATTTTCACCCATGTGTTTCGTGATTTTATTTTCAATCTGACCAGTATTCAATTTACTACTAAGCTGGATTTAGAGATGATTAGTTTTTAATAAATGTGCTTACATACTTCAGTGAACGTCAGGTAAACTGAAACAACTGGCGTTTTAAAGTCCTGTTTTCGCAGTGGGAGGCGTAGGTAACGACTTTTAGAAAAATCATCAGAGTCTGGATTAGAAATGAGCAGTTCTGATGACTCACATTTAAATATAGAGTGATTCTATTGCTTCATTTTTACCAATCGTCAAAGTACTTTCAATCATCATAAATCCAGACTCGCCAAATGTGTACTGCGCCTATTATAATTAAAGCTTACCCGTGTCATACGATAGTAAATAAGATGGGATTAGAACTATGAATTTAAGAATTTTTAATTTCTTTTAACTCGTGGGACTTCACACTTGAGACTCTAAAATTACATTCACCTGAAAAAAGCAATAAACTGCCATGAACGTCGTAAGAAGCCAAGGCATATGCAATAATATGAATCTCATAAATACGAACGCCAATAAATCCATACTGAAAAATTCCCCACCAAAATTTTAAATAGCATGTTTGCCAATCAATACAGCCAACTTAGCAATATTTGAATGCGGAAATAATGCATTAACATTAAAAACTCGACTCGATTTACGCAGGCACGTACTCAGTACTAAATCATTGCATTGTCCGTCCCTTCCTACTCCTCACTTTTATTGTTTATGGCGTAAATTGCCATATTACAACGAACTCAAGCGAGATTTTTTTTGTCTGAATTTTTCACTTGCTTTGCTCGTTTCTGCCTTGCACAATAAACTTCACGATTTCATGATTATGAATACATATTGCTAATAAGAATTTTTGCGCCATTCCTTTATTCCAAGCTCTTCCCTATTCCTCTGTTGTAAATTATCAGCTAGTCCACCAAAATGAGTGAACCTAAGTGAACCTAAATATAAACACCTCTTGTGTTTTAACATAATACAGAAGAGCCCAATCCCAATCCCAAAAAAATAATGAACCATGTAGCTCAGCATGGTGATAGGAAAAGTTACTTCGCACTTTACTAAAAAACAAAACCTTTTGGAAGTTGTTGTGGAGATCCTTTTCCAATTTATTTGTTTTATCTCGTCTCTAGCCCACACACATTCATACCCAGCTTATATTGCATTATGCGTGTTGCCTACAACACTCAACAAAAAAGTGCACATTCTGTAAGAACGCGAGAAAAAATTGTTTTTTTTTTGCTTTTTTGCTTTCCGCCCAACGCCACTAACATGCAGTATCAACTTCGTGTTTCAGCCACACATGAGTAGACACAAGGACACACCAAAACTCACATCATCATCACCTATATGGACAGCCTTCTGTGCCGTTTAATAGCACTTATACTCATTTGATCAGATTTAGCACACATCAACCAGAAAACCAGCAAAACTACAAAGGTCAAACTTCAATGCTCTCCAAAAAATGTTTCTATAAATACATGAAAGGAAGCAGAAATGTGTGCATTTATAAGAATATCCCTTTTTGAGCTGGTCAAAGTTCAGGTACAAAATTGTCGGCCAACTCCCAGGAACAGGACTAGCAAAAAACGTAAAAAGTAATTTCATCACGTTCTAAAATTTTTAAGTATTTGAAATTCAACGTTCCTTCAACAATTAATGGAGTAGACATACATCAAATTTATTATTATGAGTATATTTTGTCGCTGACAACATAATGTGACGACCAAATAACTTGACAAAAAATGAGACAAAAAAATTGGTAATGGTGTGCGCCTGATGGCCTGATGTAGTGACGTGGTGGGATTATACTTGAATTAGTGAATTCATCATTCTTCTTCAGACGCAAGCAGTTCACCAGTTGTGTTTGTTTCGCAAGTTCACCGAGGCCAGAAACAAGGTCAGGCGGGATAAGAATTCGGAGTGATAAACAAGCCGAAAAGTGGAAACAGAAAATGACGTACAGCACACGCATAACATGGTTACTGTACAACACAAAGTGCAACTTACAACTACAAAAGGAGCCTCGTAAGAAGTATAGCAGACTAGAAAAAAAATATGTCTAACTTCAATGACAAGAAATAACCGAAAATGCGCAGCCAATATGAATCACCCTTCTATTCCCACATTTGCTTATTTTACTTGCCAACACACATAATAGCTCTCCCTCCGGTTTTCTCTTGGACAAGCGACATTTCATGACTCAGACTATACTCCCACGGCTCACATCAAGGGCACAATAGCATACCATCTCAGAGCTTTTGCCTTTGAAGTTTTAAACGAAAATCTGCCTCGTATTTCGCACTAATTACTTTTTATCCTATTTTTATCGCTTTGTTTTTGTTTCATCTGCTCATATTTTGTGATGGATTAAACCCTGGAGCGGAGCTTTGGCAGAAGGAAAATTTCTCCTCGACTAGAGTGCTTTATCATGGTTGAGTGTTCTGCTGTGATAAACATTGAGCCTATGCCATAATATACCATTCAATGACGGAGAATGAATCTCTCCCACATAAAGAACACCCATCAATTTTTTTTATTCTAAATCTATACACTCTACTAAAGCACTTACCACCTACCTACCTACCAAATGGAACTCATAAAAATTGTCCACGCTAATTAAAATCTTTATAAAGTATGTATATATTAAAGGTGAAAAATATGTTCTGTCTCTCCGTATTTTCATGTTTTTCAGGTGCGAAATAAACAAGCCATGAATATTTGAATAATGAACTATTAACTATTCATATTTTATCCAGCTACTAGTCCCTGGATACACATTTGGAGGTTATTCCATATTTTAATTTCCTCTTTTTAATCAATATTGACACTTGACTACATTTCCAATATGTGTGGAAAAGTGACGCAACTAACTCAATTGCCCAACCAATACTAATCTGCATTCTGTAATTGGAATTATGGAGGATCAAGATAAAGTGAATTTCATGAATGCTAATGAATTAAAACTGAATGAGCAAAAGGAATAAACCCACAACTCTCTAGCCATGTTTTTTTTGGAACTGAAGTGAACGAGTTATTTAGGTTATAAACTACAAACTAGAAAGCTTACCTTTGGCTTGTACAACCATTTCCGAATGGAATTCATCCCGACTGCTAGTAGATTCTGGGCTGATTCACAATGAACTGTAAGCAACTTATCCCAAAAGTGTAGGATGTGGTGAGCGGGGACTTTACGTGAGTCAGTGCATGAAACTCACCATTGGAAGAACTTGTAATCATTCAAATTGCACAAACTAAAACACATCCAAATTTGTAGTAAAATCCAAACTCCAACACTGGAAAACTCAAATAAAGTGATTGCGGTTCTCTTTGGTATATACTTTGCTTCCGTACATTACACATGTAAATTGGGCCAGAGAGGGCTTGCAAAAAAAAAGTGCGAGAAAAACTAGTAAATCAATAGATAAAACGAGGAAGACGATGATACTGTTGATAATGTGGAGCTATTCCTGATAATTACGCTCTATTACTTAAGACTTTGCTCGGCTGTGTGCTGAACTAGACATCTTCCTCAAAGAAGTTCTTTTCATTTCTGTCTTCATTGGGCGAGCTATCACCACCACCACCACCACAAGACTTGGCTTTCCTCGCTCGAGTTGCAGAAACCAACTGTCGGACGTTCACTGAAGTCGATGGAATTTGGCACTAAATGTGGTTCATCTAAAATGTGTGTGATCCTTGCCACTGGCTTTTTGCTACTAGATCTGATGGCCTCTGGGATGCTGAAAGCAGTGTCAAGCTAAAAATCTTCTGGCTCACTTGTTGACTAACTTTTACAGTTCCCGACCCGACTTAAATGCTTCTGCCTCTTTCCATGCATTTGTCTGGCCACGTACAGTTATAGGGAAAATTGCATATCCTAAATGTTACTCCGTAGTTTTTAGTTACATCATCTGATCTTCATAGGAGTAATGTACGGACGGACAACTTGAGAAGTGGGAACAGTGCAGTTTTGCAACTGGGAAAGCAAAGTGCTGCTGCCAGACGATGGAGCCTCTGCGATGATGACGAAATACTTATACTTCTCCGAATAATGTAGAATTGTAATGCAAACAGAGCCGCAAAATTTAATAGGCGAGATGAGTCAGTGAGTTGTTTACAGTTCAAAAACTACGCCTTCAGTTTCATTTTGCCAAACCTGTAATCCAGTATTTAGTACGGCAGGTTGATGGCTTGTTCTTCTGCCAATTACTATGTTGGGCTGAATCCGAGGCCACAATGAGAAAAAATATATATTTGTAGCGTTTGTCAGCTGTTATCCGTTGAGAAATTATGCTGTATTCTCACGTTCACGTTCCATTTTCTAAGAAAATGATGCGGGAAATGGTGCTCAGACGAAAGGATGATAGAGGTCTTGGGTTAGTTAATCCAAAGCTGCTGGTTCCTACAAAAAAAATATTTAAAACACAATTCATATCAGTAAGACTACAAAATTACGCTATGAAATTATCACAAGTTACAAAAAGGATATATATATTTTTGCATTCTGTATAATCCCATTTTTTACTAAAATGTTTTAAATGTACAAGTTTTATCAATCAAGAATAAAACCGGAAATGTCATGTACCGATACCTACAAATAAAAGTCGCCGTATGTACAGAGAAATACATATACCATGCACCACTAGACAAATAAATGCTTATTCTAAATTCTCATGCAACATATTTTTTCCTTTTTTAAAAGTAATTATTGCCCTACTTAAGTAACAGTGACAATACTGTAAGAGGGGTAATTGAGCGAAACAATCCGGTAACAAGAACTTACACATGTGCATTTCACTGTACAACAAAGTTGAGTATGTAATTGAGGCGGAGGTGGTAGCAAAACGGTATATTTTGAATTTAAAAACTTAATAATGTTTTCCCACCTAGTTTTGCTGCCATCACAGCTCAAGCACTCTTAAATACCTACTCTGCCCGTCTAGCTTCCGTTATAACCTTCAAATTTTTTTTAAAGTGCACTCAAATAGTTGCAAATGACGAATAGCTAAACGCACACAGCGAAACTATAAAACTTTTTTAAAAATTATAGTATCACATCAATCATCAAGGTCATGTTGAATAAGTCGGCTGCTTTAGTATTATCCTGTTGACGTATTTTCTTGACGACGAGAACTAATTTATCCCACAAATTTTAATTACTTATTCAAGATGCTAGCTAAAGTGGCACCGCAGACATGTCTGAGCTAAAGGCCAATTTAATTTGGTATAACGTAATAAAATAAAAATCGCAGTGACATTTTACACTTACAGTTATTTCACTCCATATTTTTCAATCTTTTTCTGTTCCGCTCCGCAAAAGTAAAAGAAAAAATCCAAAATCCAATTCAATGCTTTTCATAATACTCTGGGACAATCTATCTGGCTATTATTTCAAGTTATAATTCCGTTGTAATTATATCGAAAGCAGTTACAGTTACTAGCAATTACACTCTAATTGCTAAATTGCTCTTCCAACGGATAATATGACACTTTTATGAATTTTAAATTCCACGTATGTACGTATATTCTACCTCTGTGCTACTAGTCTGCGCCACTTTTGGTAAGCCAGCAGCGTACTTTCCAGATTCCGAAGGTTTCCAAAATTTATGATGCTACGAAAACCGTTACGAGGCTATCTGAGGACTCTACTAACTACAAATAACAAAAGAATTACATCACGTTACGTATTTAACAAAATCAATACAAAAGCGCAACTCTATTTGGTCTTTACCAAACGGCTGGGGATATCTGGATAATATAGATACAAACTCTGCCCTAAGTTTAATCACGTGTCAGGAATGATCGACTACGTACCGCTTTCAGCTGCATTTTTAATCAAATACTATCGCTTAACTACTGACTATACAGCCATACATTTGCGCGCACTTGATGACGATGGTGTAGGTTAAGTGGGGAGCTGTAATGTAGCTAAAAAACGTAGTTTACGTAAGAAAGAATGTGGTTTGATTTTCCCAATACAAACTCCGTAAGGAACTAATGTAATAGGAATATTTTGCCACTTGTGAACTATACAAAGTGCTGGGAATAAAGAAATCTTGGAATATAGCGTGGCACTCTCCTGTCAGACACGTTTGAATAATGCAACTGCATAATTATTTCAGAGAGGCAGTTATTCATATTTTAAGACGCAATTGCCGAAGCTCAGCCAGTTGAAAACCAGAGGTAATTAGCTACGACTAATTCTCTTTTTTTTATTAAAAAAAAATGACATAGCACTTCAGCCTTAGCCTAAATTCTTTTTTTCTTTGTAAAAATAAATAGAACTTTGAAATAGTGTTCAGTGTTTTTCTCTTTCAAAATTCCTGCCAAATTGAATGCATTTTTAACAAGCAATCATTGACAAATTGTCACATTGCTCACTTTGGAATAGAAAAGATGCCGATGTTTTTAACCATTCTGTTCCAAATTCACTGACAACTGACCAACTGAAATAAATTTCAAGATGTTACATTAGCATACATACAATATTGCGGTGTTATGTTAGCAGCAAAAACAGGAACCACAACCAACAAGGAAGGATATTAGGATATGTTTATCTACTTGGCTATATCAAGCTAAACAATGCATATTTGACAAAGGAGTAATGAAATGCTTCCTATTTCTACTTTTCATGAAAAAATGTGAAATTGGTACGCAATGATCTTTGAGAGTGCCGTGACCACAAGTATTTTGTAGGATTGTACGCACAATATGAAGATAACATTCAAACAACTTTAACATAAAAATTATCCACAGACTGGCTTGCTTAAGAATAATATTATTATGATGATAAGAAAGGGGCAACATTAATTAACTGGTAAATTACACCTAACCAACGAAGCACGAACTAAGGTCCTAGTCCATCGCCTGCTTTTTTTATCATTGCGCTACTATCAACAAAACGACTATTGTTCAATCTTTTTTTAGCTAAAATATCCTTTAGCTCACTCAACAATTTATATATTTTTGTAGCTTAAAATAACTCGCTATAACAATGGAGAATCTGGTCAGAACAGGACAACTGGCTAAATTGCTGTGTGCTACTCAATGTCTGCACGTCTAAATTATTTGCTTTAATGTAAGTATTTTCACACACAACTTTTTCATATGTCCTTTTTATGAGTGCCCCATGCAATAGTACTCAACAATTAGATGAGAGCGCTGCCAAGTACACGACACACTGATATGACTACTTCCCTACACTATTAAAATCCAAAACTCGTGGTGAACTACTTCTTCTTACCTTTTAGTCCTGAAGAAAAAAGGGTACCAACCAACCACCTCCACAGTTACCCCTCCTCTCTCTCTCTCATCAACCAAAAATAATCAACTGGGTTTGGGGGTATATCATATTCGCTATGTACGTATCACACAAAACTTTAACTGCTTATCGCTGTATAGAGAAAAACTGCTGCTGCAGTTTTTGCAGCTACGCTGAACTGATTACATTTATTTATGGTTACCAGTTAGCGTTAAAAAAAACTTTCAGTAAAAAAAATCTAGGATCCTGTTCACTGTGCACACAGACATTCAGACATACACACGCCTTTTTAGTACCTCTCGCTGCGGCTGCTGCTGCTCCTTCATTCTAATTGCGCTTTAACAATCAATACAATGCAACGCCACCATCAAGTGAAAAATCAAGAAATGATCAGTAGCACGCTATACTGTATCATCACATGAGAGTATTTTTTTTTTCAATTCTTCAAAGCAGATAAGCACTGCCATTCCATTATTATCAAATATTATGAGACTACTGCTACTCCTTTTTCACTGTATGAGCTGTGTGCGCTGTCACTCTCCTTTGTCGAATATTAATAATTTTTTTTTTCTAAACAGTTAAGGATAACTACGTGCATAACAATGCCAAAAAAAAATTATTTCTGCAACTGCAACTCGCAGGTCTCCGCACTACTACACAGACATATTTTGCATAAGCAAGTATAAACTGAAAAGTGACGTGCATATTTCAATCGAGAAAACTCTTTAAATAATGATGATGATGATGATGATGATGACTACTATTATTTTATTTAAGAAATGTACGTTATACTATACCTTTTCGCATATAGCCGCTCAATTCACTCGAAAACTGATAATACGGTGTGAGGTTTTCTGCCAACGTACACCAAATGATCATTTCCTTCTTGTGTGCAATGCAGAGGAGGTTGCGCTCTCGCATTATGATAAATACATGAAGCTTTTCATATTCGATAATTCGTTTGGCTATGCCTTGTCTGCACACATGTCACGGTATGACTACCAAACTACGACCGTTTTTTTCCCTTGCTTAGTCATAGTCATATGCATCCTTTTTTTACAACAATATTGCAAACCTATTTGCGAAGTAAACTTGTTAATTTTCATACGAAGTAGTTAATACACAGCGCGAACGTAGACTATCAGTTTTATTTATCATTCATTACTACATCAATGCTGATGACGAGATTGGGATACATATTCTGCTAAAAAGAATTGCTTTTCGTTCCTCTGTCCCACTCTAGTCTCGTGCTATTGGAATCCCACCTTTACAACTTTATAAAACTGCGCATAGCTACCACTTTACAAAAGACTAAAAGAGCTATTTTTTTCAAAAACTAAACTCGCATCTCTATTCTAAGTTCTGTAGTGCTGAATCTGTAATTACATTATACTTGCTGAACAATTTCGACAACATTTAGAAACAGCTTGTTTGCAGATATGCATTATTTTTTGATGATTTTCTGATGATGACAAATTACCAATTGCCACAACAGTTTTTGAATAGCTTGTGCTCTAGCGAGCTATATTGTTTGCATTATTTATGGCTTTTAGATGAATCTATTTGGATAACTTTTACAACGAAGGTTTTGCAAAACAGAGTTGAATGGAGTTGGAGCTTGAATGCTACTAATAAAAAATTAGCAAGGTGGCACGTGATGTGCACCACAAAAAAGATCTCGAAAATGAATTTAGATGAATCGTTTTTATGCAGCAATTAAAAACTTGGAATATGACTCCCATGAGCCTCTTTGTTATAAAAGGAGTGTGAGTGTGATGACAGACAATAAACGCGAAATAAACCCGATCTGAGGCCAAGTTTAATTTCGGTCTTAAACCAATTAATAGGCCACTAAAAATATTTCAATAGACGCGAGTTTTTNCTGAGGCCAAGTTTAATTTCGGTCTTAAACCAATTAATAGGCCACTAAAAATATTTCAATAGACGCGAGTTTTTACCTGCCTATAACTTCTATCCCATAATAATTCAATTATACTACAAGAATATGCATTGCTATTACTACAAAAATAATTTTTTTAGAAATTATAAAACAGATTTTAAAAACTTACATCCTTCGTTAGCTCTTTTCCAAAAAAAATCTTTTCCTTTGCAAAAGGTTAACAATCAAAACTGCTCAGTAATTTCACTTTAAAACTTGTTTAATATCATTATCCACGTCTTTCAAAATTTCATTCCATTACAAACTACCAAATTTCTCCACCCAACCAATATTATCAATATTCAAAGTTATCTCCAATCTGAAGAACTCCACCACAAAATCAATTCTCAATGCTGTGAACACATTTTCGTCTTTTGTGTACAGAATTTCCAAAGTTATTGGAGTCGAAAGATAAATAATCACAAAATGAAATTAAAATCGTCTCATTAGTTAAAAAATGCCCACTGGCAGTTGTAACTCCAAACAAAAAACAAATTTCCACCACAAACCAATAAAAACTTTACTTTTTGCTTGTAATCCTTATCTTTTTCATAATTTCTGATTTCATAATCCAACACTAAAAACTGTTCCCTCCTGGTTATCTAGCAGAAAATATCTATATATTTTTTATTTCGCCCTTTTTTAGTCTTTATGCACTTATTTTTTTAGTCCACTGCTGAATAAAAATGTAAGATTTCCTTAATTTCTTTTTACGCTATTTCCTCCTCTTCTAATGAATACTGAAAGTCTTTTTTTTCGCGTACACACTCACACACTCTCAAAAACAGCAGTCCTCAACACAAGGAATTGGCTGTACGTGTGTGAAGACGAGAGAACTCTTACAAAAACATTTTTTTTTGCCACATACGATACGATATTATTTTGTGCCTGCTCTACTCTCTGTTGTTTTTCTTTGGTGATCATCATGAAAATTGTATTTTTTCAGGTTGTGTTTTTTTCACAACTAGAAAACCATTGTATGTATCTACTATGGTTGAGTATATAGCGTGCAACATTGAACATGCGAAACTGTATAAAATAAAAAAGCATTAGTTTTCACTACGTATTAAAAATGTACAACTGATATTCCCTTTATTTCAGTGCATTCCTACAAGATAAAATGAAATAGCAGAGAGAGGAGTTGCATGGGTGTTCTCAATGAGAAGAGTACAAAAGAGGAGAACCTGAAGTGGTAATTTTTTATTAACAAAGTGTGTGCTCAACTGAGCATATAGCTTCATTATCGATGAATTTTTAGCTGGCGGCGGCGATAAAAGTGGAAATTGAGAGGGCTGGCTAGTCGGCGAGAGCCTCTTCTTAAATGTTAAATGTACATTTATTTCAGCGAGACGATGCGGATTTTTGCAGGTGGTGGGAGGGCTGAAAAGGAGGGATGGAGAGTATAAAATACAATGGCATATGAAAACATATTATAGAATGTGGTGGACTAGTTTTTTTTGTTGAGTTTGGGGGAACATTGTTGTGTTATTGTTCACAATTTTCCTGTGATCATCTGCGGGGTAGTAGTGGTATGGTTGCGAGTAGTGGCCAAAGGATTTTAATAGGGGTTTTTCTTGTTCAAGAAATTGCATGGACGGAGTAAATGAAAATACATTGCGTGACTACTGACTACCAGAAAAAAAAATATATAAGACAAGGGATGGGATTTTGAGCAAAATGTACAAAAATGCTACACTCAAAAGATAAAAAAAAGTGGTAGGTGGTGTATAGTGGTGGTGGTGAAGAGATGTGCTCACTCATACAGTTTGCCTTCTCAAGATACAAAGTTAACCAAGCTGGTTGAAAAAAAAGTATACAAAAGTTGCCTTCAGAGCTTCAAACGGAGGAGTATATGGCGAGGAAAGAACAATGCATACGGTATTGTACGATTTCAGAGATGCGTAGGTATTGGATTTTATGCTGGTATGTTGGGTATGTTCTCAGTTTACGTGCGATAATCGTGCGAAGACTCGACTGCTGGGAGGGATGCATAGAATGAGAAAATGATGATGGGAGGATAGTTTTTGGCTTTGGGTGTAATAGTAGATGATGTTGATGGGATATGGATAATAATGCCGTAAAAAGGAAACACGGGACTACTTTTGTTTAGAAGTTTTACTTGGTTTCGTAAAGCGGAAGTGTTTTCATGGAGGAAATTATTTTGCAGAGGAGAGAAGTAGGTAAAAAAAAGTTTTTATTGGAAGTGGAGCATAAATCCCTGAGTGAGCAGTTTGCTGATATATATTTTTTTTAGTTTTTATGGACTTAGACTTGACAAAGAGCTCATTTTATATTTACAGGGACCATGTGCACTATTTTAGTTCGGTTAGTTTGAAAGGACAAAGGAATGTTTATAAATAATAAATATTGAAAAAAAAAATTTGAGATGTGAATGCAGAATATAGGAACTGCAGCGAAATGTGTTATCACTAGAATTTGTCCTTCAAAAATTATGATAAAGGAAAGCCATTTTGATGTATGTGACCATGGACAGCTCATGACATTTTTTCTGTTTTGTCGTCGCCATAATTTTTCATACTATACGATGATGTCCCGATTTTGCGGATATATTTTGCTCTAAAGTCGAAAATGTAACAACGACTACAAATTAATCCCAAAAGTATTATGCGGAGATGTTTTAATTGGAACTGTATTGACTCTGTAGCAGTCCTATAGGAGTTGTTAGTTAAAGCTAAATAACCATTACCGATAGGTCCTGCGCTTGCGTAATAACACGCAAAAATTGCAATTTCCTTTAGTCATGAAATCTTTTGTGGCACGAAATGGTACATAGAAAATAGATGATGCAGAATGCAGTAGAAGTTATAACTTTGTGCCCTCTACTGGGGAATGATGAAACTGTACGGCTTAAAGCAAATAAATATATTTTTGTTAAAAAGGTAACCGCTAGCTGGTATGAAACCTTTCGTAGCTAAATGTTAGCCTGAAACCGTTGTTGCAAATTATTTTTTTACCTTTTCAAGAAACTAGAACTCCTCGCGTAATCCTAAAAAAAATGCAAGCTTTAAGATAAATAGCTTACCTGTATTCCGTTCTTTCCCACTAAAGTCACTTTTGTAGGACGTAAAGTAAGTAAAATTCAGTAACAATTTTAACAGTAGTGTCACAAAAATTCTTCACTAACAACGAACTGTTTTTAATAGCGGTGAGATCAGTTTGCAATAGTATTATAGGTTTTCATTAATATCTTTAAAAAATATAGTATGTAAGAGTTAATGCAGGGTCATGTAATATTCCGGGACGATGTACTACTCGCTTCAACATATATTGAAGTATGTTCTGGATCTCCGAACTCGTTCTGATACGATTACAGGCTTTCTTAGCATGAACTTTGTAATTTTAGTAATTTCGACGAGAAGCACGTATAGAATTAGTGTCTCCAAATTAAAGATGTCCATTTCGACACGCTCTATAAAATCAAATTCCATTGTCACTATCCTTATGCTTTGAAGGGAACCACTATTAACAAGTCTAATATCTCTGTCCCTTTCCGAAATTTCCGTAATTTCAAACAAACTGAATTTTATTTACCTACAATTATTACGGATGTGCGGCATTACATCCCATCCCACAGCTTGACGAATCTTAAAAAATAAACTGAAACTCTGGCGAGGTCAGCCACTCATTTATATTTGTGCCGTCTTATCTCTATTTACTGCAGAGACTTAAAATGAATGATGACGATTTCATTAAAGAAAACAACATGCGGAATAAAGGATTTAGTTGGCTTAATGATGCATACAATGTCTTACCTACTTAAATATTGTTTTCCACAAGTACGTATCGAAAGATGCGTTGTACACAAAGTGTATGTTGTATTAGGTCTGGTAATTTGTTGGAGGAAAATTTAAAATGCTTGGTAAGGTACGCCAGTGGACATGATTCATTTCATAAATGTAACCAATTGATGACAATTTACGCACATGTAGCGTTTTGAATAACAAAATATGTTTCA
>JAHZND010001961.1:0-12547 GCA_027744115.1 Acrocyrtus sp. NNG-2020
AAGAAAAAACAAGGCAGCGGATCAAGTTCTGAAGGACATGAGTAATTACTTATCTCATACTACGACAATATAAGTGTTCAGGCAATATATTGAAATTGAGTTAATACTAAATGTTTATACAGATCGCCTAAACCATTCTGCAGTGTGAAGGAAGGAGAGGTTCCACCAGTACCAGAAAACAAGTTTCTTTCACGCGCAGTTGCAAAGGATAAAGAAAAGGACAAAGAGGAAGGTAAAACTAAAGATACAGATCATAGTAAAAAACATTCCAGGAGAGATCGTTCTAGAAGCCGTAGCAGAGGGAGGGACTCTGACCGTCGACCTGGTGGTAGATATGAGAGAAAAGAAAGTCCAAAATACGGAAGAGGTCGGTTGAACAGTAATGATGGCAAGAAGATTAAAGGTCGGGGTAGAGTGGTAAGACCGAATTCATGAGCTTATCTTTCACATTCAGATTCATAATGAACAATGTTCTTAAATTATTATATTTTTGAATCCAATATAGTGTTATCGCCCTGTCTCTCGGAGTCGATCAAGAAGTCGCAGTAAAACACCACCACATTGGCGGGCTGAGGCCCGAAGAGTGATATCAATGAAAGAATACGAGGTATATTTTATTGTCGGAAGGAATTCGGATTATGTAGTTAGTTAATATTATCAGTATTTTGTTTAACATACTACGAAGTGTTAATATGTATGTATTAACCCCTAATGTTTAGGAAAAAGAAAAGCAACGGCGACATAGAGATGACGAAATTCGGAGACGACAAGAGGAGCGCCAGAAGCGTCATGAAGAACAAGACAAAGATAAGCCCTCCGTACAGCATGTTGTCGAGGACTCAAAAATAAGTAAGGAGGAAGAAGATAAGGAAAAAGATGTAGTCCTTGCTCCGGAAGTTTCTGCCGCAGATAAAGCTGTGGAAGAATTGACGGCACAAATTCAAATGGCTGCATCTACAAATGATGGTGTAGTTTATTATCAGCATCTGTATAGAAATCATAGGGGCAGTGCCAGTGAAGATAAACCTGCTAAATCAGTACCCGATACGAGTAGGAATTTACAAGGTTTTGAACCATTGACGAGTTACTCCAATGCTGAGGATGCAGATAATGAGCCTGGCGTACCGGGAGAGTCGCCTCCAGTTAAAAGTAATGCAACTGATATGCCTTCTAAAGAAGACGAAGAAGAAGAACTAAGGCTAAGAAGAGAATTGCTTCGAAAGCGTATGAAGGAATGGGAGGATAGTTCTTCTGATGAGGGTGAGCGAAAAATGAAGTCAAAAGGTATTGCTATTGCTTCTGCTTCTGTTACAGAAGATAAAAATGGACAGCCTGCTGTTGTGGAAACCCAACCTAAAAATGAAGCAGCAGCAGCGCGCTCCCGCTCGGTTTCGCGAGGACGAGACACTTCTCGAACTCGACGTAAAAAAAGTCGCAGCAGAAGCAAAAGTTACAGTCGTAGCCGCAGCCGAAGTGGGAATCGTTCACGTAGACGTGATTCATTTCGAAAACGCGGCAGGTCTAGGAGTAGGTCCCGATCTCGTTCTCGTGGACGAGCTCGCAAAAGGTCTAGGTCCAGATCAAGATCAAGATCAAGGGGGTATGCATCAAGGTACAGAAGAAAAAGTCGTGGATCAAGTTCACGATCGAGAAGTCGTTCCCGTCGCAGAAACAGGCGACGCTAAACATTGGAAATTGCCGGAAATTAAATAAATTAAATTGCAATGATATCGTGACAAGTAGTAATTTAACAACAAACGTAGGCTATTAGGCTTGCCTACTTTGAAAGCAAAATGTGGTTGGGTTTAATTTACTCTATTTTAACTTTAAATTAATATTGAAACAGCAACTAAAGAAAGCTAAATGCGAGGCTTTGTTTGATTTTGACATAATTTTAATTAGATTTGAAATTATTTAGTAATGTGAAATTACTTCCATTTTAAACTATTTGTAGGAATGATTTATGACTCACGTATTATACATATAATTCAAATATATGTGAATCAGTGTTTGCCTGCGGTGTATTGTAAAATGCCTGCCTACGCGCCATAAAAGAAAGTGAAGATATAACGCAATATTACAATACATATTAAATGTTATATAAACCTACAGGTAAATCTGAATTATGCCAATAATATGTATCATTACATGAAAAAATGCACACCAATATCTTTGTTTTTGTCGCACTTTCTAAAATTACAATTTTGTTTATATCGTAAAATCTATTGGAGTTGTTCGTTAAGAAAAAGAAAGAATTGTCGACTATACTACAATGCTGTAATATTTTAATATAGGCCCACTCCAGGTTCGAGTTCGTATGGTATACGTGCATGTACAGGTAGAGGTAGGTACATATATATATCCAACTGATTTTTTGTAGCATTATTAATGTGTAAATTCATCACTTTAAATTGGTTCATTCTTACATTTTTCTTGTTGTTACTGATTAAACTGATATTTCTTTGTTGTAGCAGAAAAACCTTTGGTGGACGTTTTTTCTCATCTGCATTTTCGTGATTGAAAACTATTTTCTTTTTCAATTCATTAAGCATATTTACAATAACATCAAGATTGTTGATTTTTCACACTTTTACGGATAAAACTATTTGCATCTTTGCTTGCATCATTTAATTCAGGAAAATATTTGCATAAATTGAATTGAAGGGCAGTTCAAAGTATATACTTGAAAGATTAAACTACATACCTTGGTTAATTAACGGTAGCAGAACTGACAATGACCGATCGTAGAACTTGAAACTACTAGTTAGGGTACATAGTTTACATTGACATAACTCAGAGAAATATGCATCTAGATTGCACTTGGAGGGTTACGAAGGTAGTTGCTGGAAGTTTTACATTTAGGATGCAATTATGACTAGATGCTTATATGTTATGTCTCGTTTATTCAAGCATCTTTTCCAACTCTTGCATGATAACGTTTTTTGCATGAAAACTTCTAAGGAATAGGAATTAGCATGGAGAAAAATGGCGATAAGAGCCCGTCCAATACTTAATCAGATTGGCCTGTTGTTTGCATGGGATGCTTGCTACCTTTAGTAAGAATTGAATGATTAACATGAATCATAAATGGGATGATTGTTCGCCTTCTTTTGGACTCTCGGCTCTCACATGTGTGTAGAAGCACACTTTTATTCTTTGCATAACTGAATTCTCTTCTCCGTTCCTCAATTCATCATGCATATGTCTAGCATAGAGTAAAAAAGGTACAAGCACAGAGATGAGAATAAGATGAGCGTTTCCATTCTGAATGCTCATCTCTGTAACTTTTTTTTCTAATCTAGTCATTATTATCCAACACAAAACGCTATAAAGTCTGTAAAGGCTAACGCTAAATAAAATTGGAAGCTCATTTATGCTTTAGCAGAAATGATACAGAGGCACCCCACAAATGATACGGTAATAATAAGGACGGATTGAGAAAAAAAAGCATGGAAATAGTGCCAGTTAGTCACACTCATATGTATAGGTACAGATCGCTCACTCACACACATCCCCATGAAATGATTGGAACTCTGAGGATTTACAGGAGCAAAGGCAAAGGCATTATTCGTTTTTTTTATCATGAGCTACATAACATGCATAAGGCAAAGAGTCACAGATCTAAAGAATATATTTTTATTCTTTTCTGGCAATAGGATGGATACCGAAAAGGGAATGATGCTAAACTAAAGGGAGAAAAAGTATAAACGAGTACAATACATATGTATTTATCAATGTTGAGCTCTTAACATTTCAACAATGTTCCTTTTTTTCCAATGCATTTCGGGTACAAGCTCACAAGCTGGCTAAAAAACATACTTTTTTTTGTCTATAGCTTTTTCACATTCACATTCACACAGCGATATAGCATTTTCGGCAGAGCCACACAGCCACATCACATCGCCAGTGTCAGTCTCTTTTTTTCGTTTAATATTTTCGGGAAGTGAGTAATATTCTGTGTGATATGTGTGTTCTCTTCTGCTATGAAGCTACATGAGCCAGGAATGTATTAAAAGAAAGGACTTTTTGAAATGGAGCTAAAAGCTCTCGACTTAACCAGTATGTAATAGTAAGTCAGGGAGGAAGCATAAGAAAGAATAATAAAAAAAGAGTAACAGAAAGAGAGAGAGAGAGAGCGAATAAAAGCAAGTTTAAAAAGCATCAAATATAAAGTAAAAGCTTTTGGTCTGTGTACTTACTTATATGTATATAAATTGTATCATCTCCGTAATGCGTATGGATCCTGATGCCTCTGCCTCTATGTTTTTCTCGACTCTCTTGCGATGCTCGATGCTCTCTTCTCATTCTCATCTCATATTCTCATAATATACTTACATTTACTTGCTTATTTTCAGCCTGGTTGTTTCTTCCCTTTTTTTATATTTTATTTCTCGTGTTGGCTGTTGGATATTATGTTGAGTTGAGTGCTTTTCATACCGTGTGTGTGCCGTGCCGTGGAGTGTGTGTGTGGTGAGCAGAGCAAAAAAGAAGAAGAGCATCTCTCTCTCCGTTTTCCTCTCTTTTCCTCTCTCTCTAAACTTTTATATGGGAAAACGGGAAGACAGAAGAGAAAAAAAAGGAAGGGAAAAATGGGAAGTAATGTTCAATGTTTGAAATGAAGTGAGTTGTTGAGGAGGACTTTTTTTTTGAAAGAAAGAGAGAACCTTTACAAATACATCCTCTCTCACTCAACTCTTTTTTGGTAAACGTACGTATGTGTGTGTACGGAACGGAGTACGTTGTTCTCTCATGTCTTCTGTTGTTATTGTGTTGTGCATTGTTATCATTGGAGGCTGCTATTTTGTAACTTACTGACTAACTTGATAATAGTGGGGAATATAGGCGAAAAAAAAAATAGTTCTCTCATGTCTTCTGTTGTTATTGTGTTGTGCATTGTTATCATTGGAGGCTGCTATTTTGTAACTTACTGACTAACTTGATAATAGTGGGGAATATAGGCGAAAAAAAAATTCTAGTAGAAAAAGGCAGCATTTTTTTACTTTTTTCCATAAAAAGAGAATGAAAGGTACTTGTCTTTGTGGGGACGAGTGAAAAAAAATAGTATCTCATGTATTAGGAATCGAGACAAGAGACTGGAACCCTGAAGTCAAGTCACCTATCAATGATTGGAGTGAGGTGATGATGATGTGAAGTGTGAGATGAGAGTATTTTAAAAATAAAGGGAAAAAGTGCACATGAGCCATGCAGTGAGTATATAACAATGACATTTTGCTCCCTGGAAAGAGGACTTAAGGGTAGGAAAAAGAAGAATGGTGAGAAGTTAATAGGAAGGGATAATTTTTAGCTGTGAGTATGAGCCATGCAGTGAGTATATAACAATGACATTTTGCTCCCTGGAAAGAGGACTTAAGGGTAGGAAAAAGAAGAATGGTGAGAAGTTAATAGGAAGGGATAATTTTAGCTGTGAGTAATTAACTGTGTCAAGTGCCAGGGTGCATTTAACAGTTTGGGACTGGAAGGAAAAAAAAGTGTGTGAGGGAAATGGAACGGAGATTGCTGATTTGTTTTCCGCTGTGACAAATAATAATTATTATTTGCGGGGAAAGTTGTTTTCCACGGCAAAAATTATTTGCGCTTTACAGTGTCGAGGTCGAAAGCTGTTAAAAGGCTGATGTGTGAAAGAACAAGCAGAGTTATCAGTTCTTTTTAGAGTAAATAGATGATAAAAACTGAAGTTTACGATTTATTACTCCACTTGAGAAAACTGTACGTGAATGGTATATCTAAATGCAAATACAAGTAAAATAAATAAATACAAATGAGTTGCGTTTATTAAAGATGTAACAGAAAAGCGGAAGAATGACTTGTGCAGGCTACTCTAAACTGTGCCCATTAAATCGGTTTCATTTAATTGTGTAATTGTGCCAAACGTATGACATCTAATCTATTCTCAGTTGTAGGCTTTTTGATAAAAAAAAGTGCTGCAGTCGTTATCAATCCTGGAGCTTAAAGTTTTAATTTCACTTTAAATTTGTAATCACTGACTTTACTCAGTATTATAAAGACTCTTGGAACTTCAAATGACTGAGGTCAGTTCATCGTGTGAAGATCGGAAGAAAATCTTAAGTGGTCAATGAAGAATTAATCAGAAACACAAAATTGCTGCTAATTATCTCACTCTAAAGATATTTTGCTTTACCGTCCAGTGAAAATCTTCTCCATGAATGAAGCAGCGGCTCTCTTTCTCTTTCTTAATCAGGGGAAAGGTCATCAGCAATAAATTAAATACTGAGCTCATCTACAAATTCGTTCATTCGATTTCAAGCAGCTATATAATTTCTTTTAGTATTGGTGTGCTCTTACAAGTGACAAAGTTCAGCAGTTTATGACAAAAAATAAAACAAAAAGTGCAAAAGGGTGATGCTGTAATGATCTGTTTAGCGTAGTACTAATTTTTTAATAGCTGTCGCAGTCGGCAAATATTTTCATCACATTTTTACAAAACTTTAAAGGCAGCGGTGAACCGAACAGTTAATTTCATTTTTGGTTGTGAGCTGGACATGCTAACGTAGCATTTACTGAAGTACCTAAAAAGGTAAATTAAGAGTTGATTAAAAAGCAGTGCTTGGTTTTTTCACAAAGGAGAGAAGTAAGTTGTTTTGTTTTCTCATTGTGAACAATAAAATGTACTATTTTGCAAAAATGCAATAACAGTGTTAGAAAGAAACGTGCTCACAAGAGGAGTGCAATTTGCAACTTTATAGCTGCGTAATAAATTTTTTGATGAATGACCTAGACAAATTTTGAAACGACTAGATTTTAGGTTATTGCTAATGACTCACCGATTGTGTTGGAAATTTGTATTCAGCGTAATAATTAATGTATGCCTCTAGTTTGTTTACTGCCAATCGAAAAAATGAAGCTGGTAAATTTTTTGTGTTTAGCGATAAAAAAAATCTTAATTGAATGAATAGTTAAGAATAACATATTGTTGTACATTTTGCTGGATGCTCTTAGGCTCTTACTGAAAGGGATTATATATTAATTAATCACGCAGTAAAACATGATTGCTTTTCTAGACAAAACAGACCTCTTCTGTATTATCAATTAGCCGTTCATTTTTACTTTGAGTTCCAAAGGAGATCTTTTGTATACACGCCCTACATTAATTTTCTTTTCCAGTTCAAGGTTAATCTCTTAATACTGGTTTGATGCTGATAAGATTGGTCTGATAGATCATTTCCGGTCAAAACAAAATCTTATCTGCAAAGCCGGTATGCGTGTACCTTTACTTAGGTTGCTACAAGCGAAGCGAACATGTGAGGTGAGCATGATGTGCATAGTGCGTAGCGCATAATATTTTCATCATTTTCATTGTAATACGTTTGCCACAATTATGATTTTTCTTAACTCTTTAGACTGTGGTATTGATTGATTAAAAGAATATGCCGCAATAAAGGCTTGCTGCTGCGAATTTAATGCATTATCTGCGCTCGTCCTCAATAGCGAGTCTGCTACATTATAAAATTTTAATTCTACTGAGACTATGGCTTATCAGTGCCTGTTAAGATGCGATACGCTGCTTAAAATAACCAGTGTACGAATCTATTTCCATTCAGGATTCGATTTTGAAAAATTGAAAATCTTTCTTGATATTCAAATCGGTTTCTGTCCTAATAATTTAGCGTGATTTCTCAGAAGCTAGATAAATGTTTGAGGGCCTGGAGGAGAGCAGTTTTATTTTGTAGAACTACTGCTAATTATTTGCTTGATTTGGCTTTCGGTAGAATTGTCAAATAATATGATATTTACCCGTACATTGTTAGTTATGAATGAATATAAAAAGGAATTTATGAATAACTAATCTGCCGATATTATTTTAAAACTGCGTGATATAATTTTTATCATTACTAGATGGATTGGTGTTTGTAGGTAGTTTCTTGTAACAGTAAGCAAAGTAAATTTCAAAGAAGATTCGTTAAGGAAGGACTATACAAAATGCACTATGTACCTGATTCATACCTATACGCATGATGGTCTTTAGTCATCATTTCATTTTGATTTTAACGGAATAATCATTAAAATCCTTTTCATATTGTGAAACGGATGAAAATGAATTTTACCCTGGAAGCTTTATGTAAAACTGATTTTTGATATTTTTGCAGCAGACAAGACAACGTATCAAAATCAATATGCACCTGTAGATAATAATGGAATGGTCTCATACTCTGGAGGATACTCTGTGGAGGAATCATTCTCCGCAGAGTCCCCCTTCTTCCCATTCGGTGGCTCAAGGCGGGTAGGTGGACCTCAAGTACCAGTAAATGCCAAGAGGAAAAAAGACGTAAGTGATCATGAACTGAATAGCCATTATATTGTCGTCACATGTAAAGTTAGCAACTAATGAGATGAATTTACTGTAATGCAGTACCTAAAAAAACTCATTTCGGTAGTTTGCATTAAACAAAACGGCCTTTCAGTTCCTTTTTATGAATTCTATTATACCCAGTTAGTAAACTAGCAAAGAAAAGCGGAACAGCTTCCCGAAAGCTATATTCTATGTATGTATATGGATCCGGGATGGCGCAACCAAACATTGCATTTTTGTGCATATATTTTTTGCACACCAAACCAGAGAAGTTTTCCTGTATTTGCATTGGCTTTGTTTTTAAAAAACCGTTAATAGTTTATGCAAGCCCTTTCCTTTCAACTACTTCTGTAATGAGATAAATGAATTAATCCTTAGCAAAGTGAATAAAAATCAGCCATGCAAAACTAAATAAATTAAAACTTGCTAAAGGATGCTGAGGACAGCTACGATGAAGCACCAAGCTCGTTCTCAAAAGACTGGCTCTACGTTCAAGTTGTAAATTGAGTGGATAATCTTTTTTTAAAGAAAATAAAACCCGCTAGTTGAAAAAATTAAGCCATCATTTTTGTTTACTTTAACAAAAGGAAGAGACAGTTAGTAATCGGTTTCTTGCCATTCACTCACAATTTGTGATTATTACACAATTGCAATTGTTTGCGACTCTGTGAGTGAGTGGGTAAACTCTATGACAAAAGTAGTTTGCTGCACTGATGCTTGAGTAAATTGCAAGAAAAAAAGTCCATTCAAAATAGGATGAAAAGATAAAAAAGGAAGACGAATTTAAAAAGCAGGAGACACGAAAAGATCAGGAAACGTGACAGCCTGTCAACTGGCTCCTCTTCTCGGCTGCTGTGTTCTCCTTCTACTTTACGAGGAAAAGGAGACTATAACTATACTGCTTTTACTTAAAGTCGATCTCCTTCCCAGACTTTTATATTTCTCGTTTTCAGGAAAGAGAATTTTCTTCATGTTGAAGTTATTTTCGCCAGTAAACTCTCAAAATTCCCCATTCAAAATTACAGTTCTCTGAATAGAGATGAGACTGAAGGCTCACACTATTGTCCTTGGTAATGAAATGACAAGAAAAAGAAAGGACATGCTTAGCGTACCTTCTTTTCTCTTCTGCTGATTGTGAGCTTCTACTCCAATCCTATACTGAATCTTCACTATTTTCAAGGAACTCTCTTCATTGTTTTGTTTACCCCAGAAAGTAATCTTGCAATGCTCGCCATCCCTCATGTTCAAAACTTCATTTACCTGCTAAAGAAATCATAAATGAAGTGCATATCAAATTTCTAGTAGTAAACAATTAAAAATCAGCAGTTTACATCGTAGAGGTGTCAGCAAACATGAGAATTGTGGAAACTGCAAAGACCTCTGCAATGATAAATAACGACGTCAGTAAAATATTTGATTTAATAAACGCTAATACTAGTATAAGAAAGATGGTGACTTTTTGACAGAAGATGGAATCTTTAGTTTTACAGGTATGTGTAAACTGCGTCAGGATAATCTATCCTGAGCAAGTTCATGTTTGTCAAGATGGCGTAAGCGTTTGCCAGCAGTTTGTCACTGCTTAACTTTAACTGCTCCACATTTTGTAATGAATGTGCCACAGTTCAACTTAATTTAATTTAATGGCTATCGCTGCAAATAGGTATAGCAAAAGTTACAAATTGTGACATTTTCTATGTAATTTTCTTGCAGGGAATGGACCCATCGCTAGATCCAGGAGATGGGCAGCAAAGCTGGGTAAGAACAAAAAAAAATAGCATTTCTCCGCTTTTAGCAAGCAATGTAAGCTGTAGTAATGTATCGCTTAATGCTTTTAAACAAACTCGAATCGATTGCTTTTGATGATAGCTTAAGATAAGTGCATATCATTAGCATGGATTTGCGAAGAGTCTTGTGGCAAGATTCTCGTTCTGACAACGATTTACTTTTTATTTTGAACACCTGGCAGGTCAAGTTTAACATGGTTTATTTCTCCATGTTTATCAATATTGCTCTCTTCATACTGCAGCTGGATAATATTTAAGTTAGTAGGATTCCCGGAATTTGAATGATGTTTCAGTTTTAATCGCGTCATTCAAAAGCAAAAGCTCGTTAGGGTGACTTTGGTTTTTTATATGTGGAACGTTCTGGACTGCCGGACAAAAAGTACTTCAAATAATGCATAAAAATATTATCATACATAATCGATCTACCATTGCGCTACTTGATAGGAATGATGCAGTCGTGTTAAATTATATTTTGCGTTGGATTTGTTTCCGCTTTGTCGCAATATCCCAGTAGCGCCTACAAACATGGCAGAACAGAAGGTTACATTTAGGTTAGAAACGCCTCACACTTATTTTTCTGAAACCTGTCAACAGAAGGGGAAGGTTTTGCTACTTGATAGTCCCAGTTTTATGCAATTCGTGAGAGTTCTTGCAGGAAAAACACGGAAGAACCGCATTGGGGATGATGATACGCGTTGAGATGCGGTTCTGCTAGAAACATTGGCATATCCGCATTCAGTCAGCGTCAGCACAGCTATCGCCGCCGAGCATCAAGCATATCACCAAAGCTATCATATCTCACCAGCAAAAAGTCATTTCTAAGTCAAAATTTTTACCCTCAAGATAAAAATCTGCGATTCCAAAGCTGAAGTGCATTTTCTGTCTGCTGAAAAATGTTTGCATATAACGAGAGCCGACAACCACCACTGTTATGATTGGTTCACTCTTTCTCCTTCCTTGTATCGTGGCATTATAATATCGCACATATCCCGTCGTTCCGGTATGCATAAAAATAAGAAGAAATGGGAAAAAGGTGGTGATGCTGATGCTGATCATGATGATGACTTCTGTACTTCCACATTAAATACGTTTCCGTGTTGACTGAAATGGTGGTGGTGGTAAGGATGCCTTTTTCTGATCTGAAATTGTGCAGTTTGGCTCTTGTCTCACGGACCGGTGGCAGTGGTGGAAAAGATTTTTTTTTGATATGATGATGGGGACCGTCGACGATATCATGGCAGAAGACGATGCAATATGAACATTGTATTAAAAGATGAGGTTTTATGTGTGAAAAACTGGATTTTAGTATTCAGTCTCCGAAACAGGGGAAGAAAAGGACGTGAGACTGTGAAAAGAGAAATTTTCTATTTTTTTTGATATTCTTCACCCACCACCAACTCTTTATAGACAGAGGCACCCATGTCATGTCACATTCCTGAAAACAAGCGCGTTTATGTAATAATATGGAAAGGAGAAATGAGAATTGTAGAATTCTACTCGGAAGTTTGGAAATTCCATGTTTTTTGGCACTCCAATCAAATCCATGTTGCTGGCGTTTTGATTTTGTATTCCAAAAGTAAAATCTTTGGTATAATGTATTTTAATATATTGCATTCCAAAGTGCCACACAATTTCCCCTTTCCACTTGTACTTTTTCCCTCCTCTCAAACCTGGAAATAGTCGCTGAGTTCAAAAAGAGATTTCCCTGGGAATTTCGTCCCATTTTATTATGCGCTTACTTGTGAGAAAGAAAAATCTTACTTTTCCATACTTTCACCACAAAGCTGTCCCTCAGTTGAAGCCTATTCATTTTCCAACCTTTGAATAACCATATTTACGTATTCGATTTCGCTTGTGGATGAATAAAAAATGTTCGGAATCATTTATAAAGATGATTGATGAACACTTTATGCAAAGTGCTCATTTCATCAGTAATATATTTTTACGAAAATAAGGAATTTCAATCTTCTCATTACTCATTATTGCTCTCTTGGATTTACCTGGAGTCAAACGTAGTGGTGAAATGCCTACGCAAATTGAAAAAACGCGTGAGTGCCATACTACCACCATAATTTTTTTGTGATATGACAGTCTATATTGTCGTAATTAGTTGAGTAGATTGATAAGATGATTACTAACCACGCATGTTTCACATTGTACATAGATGCATAGAAAAACAAGGACTGTTTGCTTTGTGACTCAATCATAACGTCAGCAGTTACACAGAGAGACGAGACGTACCTTATACCTTCCTACTCCCATCACAAATTTTCTCGTCAATGCAGCTCACTTATCCAGGCACGGGAGATGGTATCAGCCAGTATATATAATTTGCAACTACTTGGACATTTTGATTGCTTCAAAAAGGTCTTATCAGAGGTGAACATATGACATCGTGTTTATGCTGTGTTGTGTTTGAGAGCGACTTTTGTGC
>JAHZND010001962.1:0-12350 GCA_027744115.1 Acrocyrtus sp. NNG-2020
TTTTATTTGGATTTTGATTTTCAGAGTCTGAGGAAAACAGGCCCGTTAAATGGGAAAGTCTGTGAGGGAACATCGGAAAAGGAAATTTTTTAA
Source organism: Acrocyrtus sp. NNG-2020 (assembly GCA_027744115.1). NCBI lineage: Eukaryota > Metazoa > Arthropoda > Collembola > Entomobryomorpha > Entomobryidae > Acrocyrtus > Acrocyrtus sp. NNG-2020. The sequence continues at coordinate 94 of JAHZND010001962.1, forward strand.
AAGGCAATCGCCTTCCGCTCTCATCTCTTTGTCCTGTGCAAAACTGCTTTAAAAATATACAAGTCGGTTCACACCATAACTTTTATAGTAAGATGTATACATAGTAAATATAGCTTTAATTATACCAAATTAATTATATGATTTTTCGTGGGAAGTTAATGCTTCGATATATTATGACACACATTATCCATCTATAATTTTTTAGTGACAATTACATTTATCTCTCCCCTGAATAATAACGTAGTTTTTGTAGATTAACTTAAACCCGTGTAATAAGTACAAGAAGAATGCACAGTGTAAGTAGTAATTAGGTAAAAAGTAGAGCAGGAAAAGTATCTGGTAAAAAATCTCAAGTTTCGTTTTTGTGACATCTCCTACCATGACGGTATTTTAACTGTAAAAAGGTAGAATTTTAGGTACGTTATGAACGTTCGTAGCTAGCTAAAAGCGTAGGTGTTATAGACTACTGTCCAGATCATCATACTTCATCATAACACAATCATATCCTCGGTACAATACACTTATAAAAATTTAGAAATTTAGTTTTGTGATTTACCTGATTAGTATTACACTGCTGAAAAGTTTGCTGGTATTTACCGATAATGGAATCCACTATCCAATGCAACCGTGTCTGTAGTTCCGTCCGGCTTCCTCAAGTCCAATAAGCTACGAAACTAATTATTCGCTAAGAAATTATGAAGTTTAGAGGTGCACTGCATAGCTTTACTGTTAGCGTCAGTTATGAAACGTGTATATTTTATGTAAATGCAAAAATCTCGGTGTAAATTCGAGAGAAAGTGCGATTGACGGCAGAGCACAAGACCAATGACGACATACATATTATGTGAAAAATGGCGCAAATTAAAGAAAGTGTGTTAGAATTAAATTAGTTAAAAGTGGCAAATATGTTTATTTACATGTGTAATTTATAAAGTAAAATGTCGCAGACTACAATAGCGGAAAATATGGCATTTATATTATGACCTTGCTATAACATTATTCATGCCACAACTGGTAAGAGAACCCAGACGCAAAAAAAATTATTACATCAGACAGGGACTCTTCTGTACATAAAAAATATTATTATGTGTACATTGATAATGAACTTAGCAAACATAATTTTTAAAAAAATTCTCTGTAAGTATACCCAATATATATGTACTATATATTTTAAGACTTTTTAGAAAAACCGTAAGTCTACAAAAATGTGTAAATTTTTTTGTCGTGTGTGAAACAATTTTATTGAAGAGAAGATGTATGAAGGGCATATTGTAAACCAAATAAAGAAAAGATATAAAACAAGAGCCAGTGTCATTTGTGTTAATTCACCCATTTCAAAAGTCGCATTCTCACGAGCTAACACCAGGAACAAATGTTGCGAACGTGATGTACCCTGTATGTCCAGGAGTTTGCTCAGGAGGTACTAAAGTTCGAAATCGCACCTGCTCCTTCTTTATAGGTCCCAACTGTTTCGAGGAAGAATTGGCTGCCCCATCTGTCGCTGCTGATATCGGCGTGAAGTCCAAAGATGCCATGGTACGATACTGAATGGAATGAGAGCGTTGAAGAACCTCCTGCGTTCTCAGCATCACAAAATCGCCAGATTTCTTGAGTGCTTCCACAGTCTTTTGAACTTGCTCAATGCAGGGGGAGAACGTGCATAACTTGCCACCTATAAAAAGTCATTTTGAAATAAAAATTGTTAAAAAACGCTGGCTGAATAAGAATAGTAGAGCTGCTTTTTTACCTGCAGCGGAATACAGAAATCATTGTTTCCTTTTTTGCTACACTTTTACACATTATTTTTTACAAAAATCTGCACAAAATTCATCATCGTTTTCTACAAAGCCAGCAGAAACTGACATAAAACATCAGGAATATGTAAATAAAAGGTACTGGCAAAAGCCACAAAGAAAAACTCCATGTGAAATCGTTCGTCGTGTCAGGCTTCCTTGAAAGAATAAAATAGCAGACGCATGCTGCAAGTTTAAGGGGCAAGGTGCAAAACGCTCTTTTCCCGTCATCGTCATTATCGTCATTGTGATTGTGTGGATTGTGAAGAGGAAGAAAATACATGCTCAGCTCGTAAAAAAATATTTTTTTTACAATTTTCATGCTCACAAGATCACATTCAGATTTCTCAAGGAATACGCAAACCGCCTAACTGTCTGCCATATAATACCTATGTAATATGTACGCAGCGGTAGGATTAACTTACCACCTGACGAAGTGCAGTTTTTAGCCTGTCACAGGGATACATGTTCTCTGTGAGGGAACCTGCCACGGAAGCAGAATTATACTAAAAGCGTAGCTATTATTAATACAACTATTGCCCCAACAACGCTCACAAATTAATTCATTGACTGTATTATACAACGATTGCATTAAAACTGAACTGAATAAAATTAGCCAGAAAACGCTTGATGACCTCTAGTTTGCTAAAAGCCATATTGTTGACCAAGTCTTCTTCAGAAGAGCTCAATTGAAAAGCTTCTTGATAAAATAAACTGAAACTGATGGCAAAAGTGGCACCTGCACCCGAACCTGTGGACGATGTTGCCCCAGACGCAAACGGTTCTCCACAGGATCACTTTTCTCTCAAGATAAAAGTACCGATAACCTTCGTAGTTCGATTTTGGGCAGTGCTGAATCTGGTAATTGAATAATTTCAGGATGCGCCTAATTCTTTTATGTGAAATCTCTATTTTGATTACCAAAAATTCATTAACTGGAAGTGTAAAAACTAGACTACTTCGCTTTTCCACAGCTAATGCCATCATTTGATGCTGGATGGGCGTACTTCAACTTTGCTCATACGCTGATACACTTTAAGATGAATATCACAAGAGACGGTAGCAATAATCTCAGCAAACGTTGCCATAATAGACACATGTCATCTAATCACTCAGATTTACACCTGTTTTGTTTATCCCATCGTCCAGAGGACTTTTTCTGTCATCACGGGGACGGAAAAGACCACGTCTATCTCTGGCTGTTTCAAATGATCTCATTTTCCATATACTACATCGCCAGCATTCTCTTCCTACTCGCTGCCTTTACGTTAAAAGGGGTAAAAAGCAATTACAATCTCAATATTTTTCTTTTCTTTACAAGAGCAGCGAATTTATACAGGGGCTGTTACTGAATTTGTTACTTCTTATGCAGCAACCTAAACTTCGGATTCTATTTGTAAAAGTATACCGACTTTCCTGCTTCCTGGGCACTCCGCTAATTATTCCGGTTATCCACTTCGTGGTCAAAGTTGGTAGGTGCAGTAGCAGGGGTCACTTTTGGCTCTACTATTTCCTGACAATTGTTATACTACTTATTCCCGTGGTAGCCTTCGGAATAATAATTTCGACGAAATTTCTGAAATGGATCAAGTCAAAAGGACTGGAGCAGCAGGAGCAACAGTCTCCAGCAGAAGATGCAAAAGCAAATTCCGATGCAGTCGAAGCTACACCATCCGCACCAGAAGCAGGAGCTGAGCAGACGGAACCTTAGACTCTAGACTCGACATTACCAAAACATTTTTAGCACTAATTGTTTGATAATTAACTAATTATAAAGGGCAGTATACCTATTTTATCTACAGCTAATAAATATGTGTGTATTCCGGTATTTCCGGTGTAGGCAAAACGGGAGAATCTAATGCTGTCATTTGGCAGGATTTTGTACGTGTGCTACGGGTATCCTGCCAATAAAGGATTTTTTCATGAATTGCACACTTTATGCAAAACGGCAAAAATATCGTGTGCCGGTGGTTTTCTTTCATATGCAAAAAGTGCACAGTCCACAAAAGCAGACAGAATAAGAGTTACTTCTGCCTCGTAATACATGGTCATTACCGCTGTACGGGATTACCGCAATTACTCCAACGATACCTGTGGTGATATCATTGCATGGGAGCGTTCTAGTAGTCGAAATAACTGACAGAGCTTCATCCTGATGACTATGATGACCATGATCACTGTGATCAGCCAAGGAGGAGGCGGATAAAATTCATGCCAGTAAACTAAAAGTTGCAGTAAAAAAATTACTGCATGAAACGGAAAATACACTTTGGATACTTTACAGCAATAGCAAAAAGGCGTAAAAAACAGAGAGAAGCAGGGAAAATGGATGAAGATGGAGATAGGCCCCGGCACACAAAATTCTGACATTCTGTGTGTACTTTTCTGAGCGATCAGAGTTTAAAAAATTCTCAAAATGTGTACAAAAGTGATCTTTTCCCCTACCTCACTAGTGTATCCTTCTTTTTTTACAAAAAAAAAATGAGAAGTCAAATTTTTCAGCATCATTTTTATAGCTCTGTGTAGCACTCGGGTGCTGCTGTTAAAAACCTTTTCGTTGCTGAAATCTGAGATGATTTTTTTGTCTTAAAAAGTGTGAAATTTGCAATTTTTATGACAGCTTAATAATTGCAGACGAGATTGACGAAAAATGAACAAGAAAAATATATTTTTTAGGGATGGGATCAAGCCAAGAATGCACCCTGGGAGAGGAGAAAAAAAGGTGTAAATTTTTACGAGCATATTATCTTGCTTATGAATCCGCTAAATATTACAATAAAAAAACCAGTAAACGCAAGATTCAAATTTCAGAAAAAATACCCCTGAACATCATAATAACAGCACACGGAGAAAAGACGAAAACTTTCAGTTTTTTTCTCGACAAATTCCCTCGCAGAACTTTTAGACAAGGTCAAGCTTGCTTGAACTTATCAAAAGAATTTTCCCTGCTATTTGTCACTGATCGACTGGTAGTGGTGAAACAATACTAGCTTAATATACAATTACCATACCAGATAATGACGCGCAGTAAGGTGAGTGAAGGATTTTAGACTTGAGATTTCAGTTTGTAAATAACACCTTGAAAAAAAGCAGGTTTACTAACATTAGAAACGAGAAGAGGGCCAAGCCCCTGGACAAACTTGAAGAAGGAAGGTCCTTCATTCTTTTCCCATTTTACGTCCCGTTTCTTCAAGTCTAGAGCAAGCAAGATGAGAACGAGCTACAGAAAGATGATGGTGACGACTTGCTGCTCTTCGAACGACAGACACGGCTCACTCCACCATAAAAAACCGTCCATGTGTGTTTTTTGCTATTGTAATGATCACCCATCACAAAAGCTCCTCTTCTCGTAATTTTACAAGTGCTAATATGATGTACATAATCTACCAATAATATCCGTAAATGTTTTTTTCACATTGTGAATTTTAAGAGAGGATAGAACGTACAACAGAGCAAGAAAAAAAATGAAGTATGAAAAGGCGTAGCAAAACTTGGCACGTGCTTTGAATAACCTGTAGGCGAGGAGGAGCCCAAGAACAAATAACACTGAAGTAGAGTTTTCCTACGAAGAAAAAGAAAACGAAACGAGTGAGCTTCTTTTTTTTCTCCCAAACAAAAAATATATTGTCCGTGTAAACTCAGCATCAATTTTTATGTGTTTTTGTACAAAAGAAAAAAAAATACACAATAAAGGTTACTCTTTCAAAAAAAGTGCTTAAGACCCAGTTACAAACGATGCGGTTTACCATTTGATGACAAGCGGAGAAGAGGAGTAATATTAGAGTGTAGTAAAGTACTCTAATTGCTCGCCTTGAGGGATCCCTGCTAAACGGATTGGAGTAGTCCACTTCAGACTTCACTCATATCACATCACTTAGCAGTTTACTGCTGTAAGCGAATTTTTACACCTTTTCTTCTCTCCATCCACCGAAACTTTTCGAAAAAATGATGAACAAGGTGCTTTCCCTAATTGCTGAAAAGTAGTCACAGTCATAAAACATAACGCGACTTTGCTTACGCCGGGCTGACTCTGACTACAAGCGCATAAAAACGATGTAACTCTCCGCATTTCCTTGTGTTAAAAGCAAGTGACGACAGTTGGCTACACGGAAGGCGCATTCTACGATTCTACCAGACAAACTATTAAACAGGAAAAATGACTTGAAATAAAACTCTCGTAATGATATCTGTAAAAACAAAATTTTTCGAACAGTGGCATACCCGCTTAGTTTAAGGTGCCGCGAAAAATACTGCTGTGAAAAATAAACCATAACCCTTTTCTCAGTAGGATTTTTTTTATTGCAGACTCTATTTCTAAAACAAGGGATTTCAAATTAATATTCCACATAAAAAATGGTCTAATGGTCTGCATTCCGTTTCGTTGTTGTTTTGTTCTTCTTAATTTGTAATGTGTTAAAAGGATAGCCATGACACGACTACAAACAATTTTTTTTGTAAAAGTACTCCCGAAGTGGCCCACAGTCTTCTTCAAAGCTATAAAATAGGAACACGGTCATTTTTACCTTTAATTACTTTATAGTTGCAAATCGCCCCAGAGCACTTACACATAACATCGGTAAGTCCTGTGGCACTGTTCCTATTTCAAAAGTGGACCGTTTTTACAGCCCGTTTTGTTAAACATTTCTCGACATCATTGACATACAGAATACGACTGCGATCTCGTTTAATTGTCAGTCAGTTTGTTCCTCATCATCAAACTACTCAGCGTACAAATAAAGGCTGTCAAGTATCCGTAGACTATCCATTACAGATATATATATTTTTTGACCGTCGGCATTTCTTCAGTTGGGCTCCACCACTCTATCCACCCCAGATTCCCAGCCGAAAAGAAAATCATCAAGAGAGGAAAACAACAAAAGAGCTGCACTCCGCTATTTTATTCCTTCATCAATAAAGCGATCAATCTGATTTTTCAGGCGCTTACGCTCAATAACAATCTCGCAACAATAGACCAGTAAAGAAGTCAACGGGAAGAAGAAAGTCAAAAAATACTTTAGTTCAGCTGAGCCAGAGAAAAAATACAAGATAAGATTATTCCTGTAAAAATACCCTTGATTGATATCTACAAAGCCATTAATACATACCTTCCCCTTTTTCAGATCTGCTCTTGCATCTCCTTCAAAAAAATTCATACTCACCACAATCCATGATTCACATTTTGCCTGCTTATAATAATGCTCAAACAACTCCTCAATTTCTAATAATTCACCAACTAGATCAATACAAATGCACGACCGCTATTACCTTTTTATCAAAATAATCCTCATCTTATCATCAGCCAGAATAAAAAAAATCTCCGCGTACTCAAAACATTTTTTTTGCCTTCAGAAGAAGAAGAAGCGGAGCAAACAAGAATAAAAACTGTAATTCCTGTCTGTCTTCTTCTCCCCCAGATAACTTATCATTTTTATATAAAAACTGTGCAATCATAATTAAGTGAGGAAGAATCTTGAAAAAAATATTCAGGCAATTTAGTTTAAAAGGAGCATCTCAAAAAACATTTTTGTGCCACATTACCGCTTCTTGCTTTTGGAATATACTCATTTAGCATAAAAATTCACGGAGCACTAAAAATCGCCATCGCAAACCCCAGAGAGTCCACTCTTTATTCTTGCGTTCCTGCATTTAGCAGAAAATGCAGAGCGCAGCTAAACACGCGCAATTACGGACACTCTCCAAGGAGAGCATTTTTATTGGAGAGAGAAGAAGGCTAACGAGCCCAGAGAAAAATACGATCGTACTTATTTCACAGCCGCCAAGAGAATAATCGTGAAAAATGTAAAACATTCAGAAGCAAGTAAAGCACAATTTTTTTTTGAAAAGGAAGTCCAAGTTGTATAGTTTTTAGGTAAGCAAACTGTGTGCAGCGGGTAGGTAGTAGGTAAAGCTATAAGATGAAACCATAAAACAGTGAGCATCACACATAAATGAAACCTGAAGACCGAATAACTGTGGTTAGTTAGGAGAAGGTCTACTTATCATTTTTTTACTTCACCCCTCTCTACCAAAAAAAAACTTTCTTTCCCTTGTCGTTACAAAATACACCCCAAAAAATTCACAACAGTGGCAAGCAAGCAGTATACGGTGTAGCAGAAGTACGTAATTCTTTGCCTGCACACATATTTCTTGGGACCATTCGTATGCGGAGAAGCACGGAACACCATCCGAGCTAACATTAATAACAATACTGGCAGTGGTAGTTGCAGTGGTGGCGAGAACACTTTTATGAAATCTCTTGGTTGCTTTTCGCTTCCTCGATGATCAATTTCTTGCAAGTTTTCACCCAAGAAACGTATTCTGCATTTTCAGCCATTAACTATCCAAAGCTTAGTTTTTTTTAGCAGAAAGGTGCCTTCAAAAATCTTGAGGAAATGGGTGGAAAATATAATGCACCGGTTTACAAGTTTTCACCCAAGAAACGTATTCCGCATTTTAAGCTATTAACTATCCAAAGCTTAGTTTTTTTTAGCAGAAAGGTGCCTTCAAAAATCTTGAGGAAATGGGTGGAAAATATAATGCACAGGTTTTTAAAGGAGACTGTGCGTTACCAGCTAATTTTATTTTCAAAATCGACAAGAAGGAGGGTGCACTGTGCAAGGTTTAAAAAAATAATATATGCATGTAGTAATGCCTACCTTCACCGTTGTAATTTTTGTATCAAAAATCCCGAAAAGAAATTATCCGAGTCCCTCTATCTGTCTCTAATAACATGATTTAGGGGTTTGAATACTTATCTGGAAATAAGGAGAGACCCGATAGCTCTTTTTTCTCTTCTATCTTAGAAAAAAACTGTTTCTGCATATTTCACCGAGAATGATGATGGCCAGAGATATAAGAGGCATTATCATACAGTGGGCCTGGGAATGTCGGAGAGCTGACACATGAAATAAAAAAGGGGACCATAAAATTTTTTGGGAGGTTGGCTAAAGATGACTGAAATCCTCCAACATTGTTACACGTTACATACCTCGCTTTTTAAAGTGTCCAAAAAGGAGAAGAAAATCATGAGAAATCCGCTTCCCTCAAAAAAATATTATTTCAGAGATGAAAACAAGTAACGCACATACCAAGATTCTACATCATATTTTTAAATATGACTTTCTTTTATACGGATATCGTGTAGCAGAAGTATGATTTCATAATATATTTTTTTACCATTTTGCCAAAAAAGCCAGTTGGTATGCTTCTTTGTGGAATTTACGAAAAAGCATGACATATACTGTACTTTAGATAAATCTAAATACATATATCAACTCACGTTAAAATATGAAAAAGATGTAATTCCTGTGCAGTTTCTGGGGAATTTTTCGGCCAAAACAGGTAAACTCCAAGTGAACTTAAAATTGTTGAGAAAAATACTGCAATATGTTATCACTAATAATCAGTTTATCTCGTAAAATTATCTGGTACGTTTTCCCATAGCGCACCAAAAGCTGAAGGAGCCAATTACTATATAGTGCTGGTTGAGCTCGAGCAAAAATATTATTTATAAGCTCACCCTTATTTTGCAGTGGGAAGAGAAAGCAATAACAAATGTCAGTGGTCACTACTCACTGGGCTGCCACTTATCCCATAATAACGAGTAACCTCCATCATTTGGGAAGCTGGCACTTCTTCATTTTTATAATTTGCAGTGACCAACTACCAACTCAGCTAACGTTCAATATCAACATCAGCAATAAATATATTTTGGGAGTTGGGAAGGATAAATCATGCGTTTCTGTCCACAATCAACTATCATATCAATATAAACTACCCAGCCCACCACACATATTTTATTATTCTTAAGGAAAGCACATACCTAAAAAATGATGCTGACTAGAACGAAAATCAACATTTTTTTCCTGACTCTCCTTCCCCCTTCCCCATTCGAAAAATATTCGAAAATCATCTTCTGATCGCAGGTGCAATACTGCTCTGCTCTCTAACGTCCACCAAAAAGGCATAAACCTAGCTAATCATTACTATGTCATAGAATAAAAAGTGAAGGAGCCACGTAGGTTAAAGCAAGCAATAACAAGTCTCCTCCATCCTCAAACTATCGTTCATCATTGTAATAAAATGATCTCGTACCATATGATTTTCACTACTTTCCATCTTTTCGTTTCCCCCGTACGCTCTTTGCATATATAATTACTGGGTGAGTTGCAGTAATAATATTAAAAAGTAGCAGGGACCACTTCAAATTTTCTTTCTGTATCGTCCGGTTTTTTATTCTTGTGAAGAGCGAAGGCAGCAGTTTCACAGTCCAAAAGCGTTTTTAAATTCCTGAAAACTAAACAGGCTACAAAAAAGTACCAGTCTTGTGATAGAAAATAGGGTTTAGTTTCTCTACAAAATAAAATAATAATCTTGAGTGCGGACTCAAAGTACTTGTACCTGAGCAACAGCACTTTGGGAGAGTGCGTCAGTTCGACAAGAAGATTGTCGTGGAAAACCTGAAACCCATATAGCACGCTTTTACAAGTATTGCAACCCTTTTCCATGTTATAATCTAGCAGAGTGCCTCCTTTCAGATTATTAAAGTTGAGTTTGAGCAGCGACTTGTGCGGTATGAGAAGAAAATGAGATGCCAAGGTAGAAAAAGTAGTCAAAATCATCAGAGCTATCAGCATTCCATTGAGATAAAGTAAATTACATCTTTTTAAGACAATATTACTTGCTAATTATGCCCTTGAATGAATACGTAATGAATGATCCGTTCCCTCGAAAAAATCCCTTTTCTAGCTTATTTCGGATTGAAAATATGGCTATGCGTTGCTTTTTACTTTCCTCGCGGAAAATAAAAGCGCCTACCTCTTATTTAAGGTATTTTGCTCATTTTCATTTCTTTCCGATGAATATTAGATTTTAGGTTTCGAGTTCGAGTCCGAAGAACATTTAGAAAAGTCAGAAGATAAACGGAAAATGCGAAATGTAATATATTACTAATTTACGCAGTGTTTACCTTTTTTACTGAGAAAAAACAGGTAAAAAAGATTTTTTTCTAATATTTTCCCAACTTTGCTTTATAGCCTGACCCATGATTTGATTAAATTATTACCTGAATTGGTTTATGTGCTTTTACACGATAGAGCAAACAAAAAAGAGAAAGACATGGGTATTCATAAACAATATAATAGGAAATAAATTTTACCTCGTTTCAAGGAGCGCTGAACGTGTGGAACGACTTCCCACGGCTTTGGAAGATCCAAGAATACTGCATCTGCTGGTTTTTCTACATTAAACCCTTCTGCAATCACGTCTCTGTGTCCTACCGTTACCCATGGATTGAGACCATGCTTCTACAACGCAGAACACAATAAGATGATGATTATTATTAAAAAGGAACACACATAACACACATAATCAAGGAAAACGAGAATGAGAACACAATTTATGCATTGTTAGTTCAAAGGAGTGAAACAGGCTCATTGAAGAATTGAATTTTGGGAGAATGGGAATGAGCAAGAAAGGAGCACTATCTATGAATGTCAGCGAGAAATATGGCTCTGCTGCTAAAGAAAATAATATCCCTGCATGATTTCATTATACAATGTTGATAATAAATATCGCCTGTGCCTATACAGGTAATAAAGGAATTTTTTCATTATTTTACGCTAAAAGAAAGTTTGGTGAATTAGTTGCAGGTTGTAAATGGTTTCTTTCATTTTCATTTCACGAAACTGCTTTATTTATTTACATTCACACATTCACTTAAAATTCATGGCTGCTACTATAATTATTATTGTTTATCAGGGTTTATCTCATAAAAGGGAGAAAAATGTTCCTCTTTCGTCCAGGAAGACTGTATTGTGTAAAGCAAGCATTACGCATTGTGTATGAAAAGCTTAAATTAGTTGGTCATGAAACATATGAAACAATGAGTGCATCGCTTGAACCTGAAAAAATAAGATTTTAGCACTGAACATTACGCCAGCAGTGACTTACCTCAAACTCTTCCCGAGCTTGCTCGGCTCTTTTCTCATGGAAATCGAAAGTGTAAAGTTGGCCAGTTGGATAGACCGTTCGTATGAATGCATGCGACAGGGAGCCGCTTCCAGTTCCTGGTTGTAGCGAAGTTTTGTTGTGATGATGACCGTGGCGGCGATGTGGAGGTGGCGTGAGGTAAGATTTGTGGTTTAAAGTACATAAAAAGTAGCAAAAAATGTTTGCATTCGTTAGAACAATAAAAAATATGAAGAATGATAGAATGAATGAAAAAGCTTTGACTTTGAAAATGTACGCCTGCCCCTTTGCCTCTAAGATAAAAGTTAAAACGCCAACTACAAAATGAGTATAAATTAGATTTAAAGAATTATTTAAAATTGACTTTTTTTGTAGACTACAGAATGTAGTGTATTCAGGTTTTTGGTATACCACAAAAATGCAAACTAAAGCAGTGGTCCCTTTTAGTCCACTTCTCTGTTTGGGGCAACGTGATATATGTACTTTACTAAAAAC